>BDIU01000225.1:72057-146451 GCA_002118135.1 Trebouxia sp. TZW2008 | reverse complement strand
ATGACAAACTATGCCAAGAGACACTTACATGGGGCAGTCAAGGCGAGTGAGGACCACACCAAGGCCCCTACTGCTGAAGAGAAAGGCAAAGGACCATTGTACCCAGAGATTGAAGACAGAGATGCTGAAGCTAGAGACAAGGGCAAGAGTCCTATGACTGAGGCCCAAGAGTCAAGCCAGAGGACTCCTTTGAAAGAAATCAAGCGAGCAACTTGCACAGGGCTGCAAGTTCATGACTATGTGGCAATCACTATTCACAAGTGGTTCCGCACAGCAGGAGACAAGAAGGGCAAGTTAGTGCCCAAGGTAGAGGGTCCTTACATCATTGAGGGCTTCACAGATGACACTCACACAGTAGCCTTGGTGGCTGATGCCAATGGTGTGTCATGGAAGAAGAGAACAGCAGATCTCAGCAAATGGGAGATCTGAGCAAGACCAGGCAAGGCCTGCAAAACAAAGAGACAAAAAAGAGTCCTCCAAAAATTTGCACCATCAGAGACGCCTTGGTGTCCTCAACATGTGAGACACAAGATCAAGACCAAGAGAAGGCTAGTGATGTGGTGGCAGCACAGGCATTGGCAACCCAAAACTCCACTAATACACTATCAAGGACAAGATGACAATGGAATTGTACATATTTGGGGGGGGAGTAACGTCACAGCTGTGACGAAGCTATGCATACCTGAGAGAAGACATACGAAGAAGCCAAGCAACTATAAGTCCCATTATTAGCTAGACATTGCCTGTTAAGCATTGCAGCAGTTCGCCTGCAATTAGTATAGCGTGACAGCTTTTACTATGGCGCTGCAGATTGACAGTGGCCACCTATTTAGTCAAGACGCATTACGACTGACTTAGCCATCACTTCCTTTGACCAAGCAGTCACGTTCTTGGACGAGATCTTTGACCTATCCATCTTACATAGTACTTAGTGCCATTCAGTCCTATTTTGGCTACGCTTTTGGGGATTCTACTATTCAAGTTCATATGTATGCAACAGTTTGGAGGACAACATAAGTTAGACTTGCTACTCAACTCTACCGGCTATTCCGCCTTGTAAATATCTATCGCTCGCAACAAAAACTTGTCACTCGTGTGCGCTGCATTGCATTCTCACAGCGTACACCTTCTAACGTCACACACAGCTGTTCCATTTGCTGCAGTATAGAATATTCAGCAAAAGCGCCCACAACACCTTCAAGAGCAAGCTTGCTACTTATTGATAAGTTAAAGCAGTCAAAGTACAAAGTTGCTTGCGTCCATCCATGTCATAAGTGATAGTGAAAGAGAGGGACCATAAGCCACTTTGAGTCAGCAGTTCCCTGACTGTTCACTACATTCCTTTGCCAATCAGCAATATTGCACAACTTTACTGCATCCTAGCACCATGCGTCTAAGTCTGATCATGCTCATGAGCGCGGACTGAAGCCCACATTTGCAGCATGCTGCGCCAGACAAGACTCTGATACTTTATCATGGAGCAGGCTGCAGAGGAGCAGGCCCTACACATGCTGACACTTTACTAAATTACTGCACGTGCGAACAAGATGTCAAGCAAACAGGGCTCACAAGTATGTCAGCCAATCAGTAGACTCTTTACATGTCTGGGCAGCTGTGATATGTACACGTGAGGTTGCAGCCTGTGAAGCATTCTCTACTGCATATTGTCACTTCAAGCTACATTCCTATTGGGAAATCCTGTGAGCACTCTCTACTGCATATCACTTCAAGCCGCACAACTAAACAAAGGCCATGCCAGGTTCTGCATGTGTGGCAGCATTCCTGTACAACCCTTTGCAAACTGCAACAACCAAAATCTTCACCATGCCAGAGACCCAACAAGAGAGTGGGTCAAAGCCAGGAGCAGTACACAAATTGTATGCCAGACCTATCAACAAGTGATCAGGGCCCTGCCATGACACAAAAACCAATATGCCAGAAACCTATCAACAAGAAATTAGGCCTCTGCCATGACACAAACCTCAATATGCCAGACACCTATCAACAAGAGATCAGGGTGCTGCCATAAACAGAAAGTCAGTATGCCAGACACCTATGAGCAAAAGGGTAGGCAGCTGTCATGATCAGAGAAAGTCAGTATGCCACAGGTCTACCCATTTAGTAGACTAGGCATCAAGGAAACATAGCATGCCAGAGACCCACCAACATGAGATGAGGCCAATGCCATGGTGTAGCTTGACAATACAGCAAAGCCTGATGTTTGGCATGGATTATGATATTGACATGCTATGTCAAAAGCTTGTCATGGCACATTTAGTACAGGGTCTTGACCAGAACTGGTGCTATATATCAAGCTATTTCAGCACTTGAAAATTCCAGCGCGTCATGTCAGATAGCAAGTGTGACTCCCATCTGAAGAGTCTTGTCTTGAGGCAGATCCCAATTCTCAGACACACCAATGGACAGAAAGTGAGCCAAAGGCGCATACACCCTGCAGCACAAACTGCATTATCGCTGATATTACTTATGCATGAATCAACACTGTTCCTTTCAAGTTACATTGCCATGTACTTGTCATGCTCCGCTTGCGCATACCTGCCTGGAAGTGCCAGATGCACATGTATATACCAGCAATGCAGCATCGTGTCTAGTGTTTTCAGCACACCCCGACTAGTGATCTGACTTCTTTGTTGACTCGACAAAAATGGTTTACAACAAGATCTAGCATTTGCTAGCGTGTGAGCTGCTGGCTGCAGGTCCACCTCTTGCACTCACTAGTCACAATGGCAACCATCTCCATGTTAGGTGCAACCAAGTAGCAACAACTGCAATTGATCTATCACTCACTGATTCACAAAGCCAGCCTTGCTAGCTTGCTAGTCAAGTACTGACTGCAGCAATTCTGTACACAAAGGGAACCACCTCTGGCACTGAACAGTGATAACGAGTACAAATGCTCACCACATGGGTCTCGCAACACAATGCATGCAACCACGTTTCTGCCACCCGATATTGACAGTGTACAAAAGGGTTATATGGTAAGCACTCACCAGTTGACAAAGCCAGCCTTGAGCTTGTGCACTGGGCCTTTCTTGCCGTCCTGAGCGCCAGACAGCTTTGTGTTGATGATCACATACACAACACGGTCCTGGGCCAGGCTGTTGATGTCAAAAATACCCTGCCTCTCCACCTGAATAAGCAAGCACTGCACAATCAGACGTATTGAGATTTTAGGTCTTGAAACTCAATTGTGCAAAAAGTGACAGGGATATATGGCTGCCTTGATGTGTCAAAGCATGCTTCTCCACATGCTCTGCATGTCTACCTGCATGTGCCAGGTTGACTGTCAAAGATGCAGAGAACGGGCATGGTGTACAAGACGCCTAAGTGTGCCAAACCACACAGCCCTGACACAGGCTGTTAGTGCCAAAGATGCCCTTCCACACAAAATACATCTTACACCTTACAGCTGCATTATCGAAGTTGGTGCATGGTTGCCACAGCGCATGCGTTGATGTCAAAGATGCTCTGTCTGACCAGCTGCATATGCAAAGAAATTGTGCTCAGATATGCAAAGGCTGATTGCATATTAAAGCTGACCAGATGAGCCATGCGTGCATGAACTGATATCCTGTCTCTGCACCTGCATGACACAGAAGTTCCACTCAGAGATGCAGAGACTGATTCTTTTTGTAGCTGCCAATGTCTGCCAAACTAGGCATACACAGTTGCCCTGCCTATCCACCTACACATTCAAAGCGTAGTAAAGGAGAGTGACAAGGAGTTTAGCTCACTGTACAGCATATTGGCTCAGTATGCAAAGAGTGATAGTACTTTACAGCTGCCGTAATATGTGAAAGCATGCATGTACAGATGCCCTGCCTGTCCTCTGCACATGCAAAGAGAAGAAACTGAAAAAAGCAGCGAGAAAGTGCATCATGCAAGTGTGTAGAGGTCAAGCAAGCCGTAACAGGTTGGCAGTGAACTGCAGATCATGATTCACACAGGACTAGCCTTACCTCCTGGAGCAGGGCAGTCAAAAAGGCGTTGCCCTGGGTCACTTTGTCTTGGTAGCCAAAACGGGCAATGCACTGCACCAGGCCGGGGCAGTTGGGCACGTCACGCACCAGCAGACGCTCTGAAGGGGACACAGACGACACAGGCACCTGCATGAGCAGTACTTTGTTATACGAAATGACATTGTGCCAGATCCACGGGAGGAGTGACAGAAAGTAGGGAGGGTCAAGGGGGGCTGGTGGCGGGGATTGGGGCATTCACAAAGCAGCAGATACTCTGAAGGGGACACAGACACCGCAGGCACCTGCACAACATAGTGTCCGTCACTATGATTGCATGACTGCCGTTGTCATCAACGAGAGTGCCAGGGGTTGGCAGGGTCAGGAGGATGGCAAGGGGCTGCTGGGGACGGGTATGTGCTGGGGAAGGAGGGGTTGGGGGCAGTGAATATTGCAAGGCAGTGTGTCATATTGCTGTCAGTGATCAATGACCCCTTCATGTAGGCCATTCAACCTCCTCAGAGACTCGACAGCATTGACTTGGGCTTACACTGTGGCCAGTCACAATGCCTAAGAGCTGAGGCAAAGCACTGAACTCCTCACAAACCTGGCCAACAAGTTGGGCAACGGCGTTCCTTGCTGTGCTCACTCAAATAAGCGCCTTGGGCTTACATGTACACTGATGCAGAGACTGGGAGCTGAGGTACTGCATTCAGCCTCCTCAAAATCTTGACAGCCATGACTTAGATTTACATTGCAAATAGTTGCAATAGTTAGATGGCCTTGCTTTGCAGACATTCACAACAACAGCAGCGACTTGGGCTTACATTGCGCACAGTTACAATGACTGAGAGTGGAGGTAAAGCGTCAAGTCTTCTCACGATTTTGACCAGGGTAACTTGACAGGCTTATCTTGAGACTGCAGGCACTGATTGAGGACTTACATTGCGGACAGTCACAATGACTGAGAGCTGAGGCAAAGCGTTGAGTCTCCTCACAACTTGGCCAACACGGTTGGGCAGTGGCGCTCATCGCTGTGCTCTTTGTAGAAGAGACCAATGCCAGGTAGGCGGGTCAGGTCAAAACCGGCCTGTACATTGCTGTAGATGGTGGCTAGGGCTGGTGCCAACTGCCCTGGGTTGTGTTTTGGAGACATCACATCAGAGTACCTTTCCTGCAGATCATACAAAGCGTGTTCCCAGATGTGCAAACTGCGGAAAGGTCACCTTGGGTAGGCGGATGATATCAAACAATGGCCTAAACATTGCTCTAAATGGTCAGGGCTGGTGCTGAGTGCCCTAAGTTGCGCTTTGGAGGCATCACATCAGGACACTTTTCTGGCAGGATGAAAACACTAATTTATGGATGTAGGTGTGGTGGTGAAAGTCAAGTCTATTTGCGATGCGCAGCAGTGAAAAGCCTTGACCTTTGAAGCAACCTCATGCTGAAGGGTTTAAACCCATACTGATGCGTCAGAGTGGTGCTCACAAACCAAATGTAGCTCGGCAGGCAGGCATTTGCTGCCACAGCCACAGCAACTACAAACCTAATGTACAGATCAATCAACAGCTGCAGGTGCTGGTGAGAGACTCAGGCCTGTCACCTCACAGCAACAACATATGCAACGAACAAACCTGTGGACAGGGCCGTTCTGGTATCAGCAAAGGCATCACATCATGATCAGCAGCATACTGGCATCTCAGGCTTGTTCCCATAAAGAGTCTGTAGCTAAACAGACAGGCTTTTGTTGCCTCACTTTCACAACATACTCAGGACGCAGTGACTGCCACGAGCATATCTGTATATGATGAAAGGTGACTTGGCAAAAGCAGTGCATCACCTCATGATCTGCGGCATACTGGCGTTTCAGGCTTGTTCCCACAAACCAGATGTAGCTGAACAGGCAAGCCCCAGCTGCCACTGCCACAGCAAACCAGCCACCCAAAGGAATCTTGGTCAGGTTGGCCGTCCAGAAAACGCTGTCTATGAAGCCAAAGAAGATGAGGAAGAGTATGGGGCAGATGAGGGGCAGCTCCCAAACCACAATCATTGCCAGGGCAATGAGGAGATCTGTTCCCACCATCTGCATGCAGCATGGAATTTCATACGGTTTTCTTTATGTTTGGACTGACGAGCAACAGTGTATATGCATATGCATGTGTGCTGGTGTCCTCTATGCATCTGCATCATGCCTGCCTGGGTATTGCCCAAATGTAAACAGTTCTTCAAGACAGCTTTTACGTCATGTAGTTTCGGCAGTTGAACTGAGATCTCACTGAGCAATGCATGCAATTTGCTTAGCAAAGACACACTGTGCAAGACTTTGCAAACTTTTGTGCAGAGAGCATCAATAGCTAAAGAGCAAGCTGGTGTGAGTCTGTGAACTGACTGAGTGAAGAAGGATCAAAAGCAGGTTGCTGGGTTTGAAGTTCAATGCAGGCTCTTACCAGGGTACTGACGCACACTCCGTAGGAGAACCCTAGGGCAATGGAGTTCTGGAAGATACCCACAGCCGCAATGGTGAAGGCTCCAATGAACACAGTCACTGCTGGAATCCAAATCTGACCAGCCACCTGAATACACATAGGATTCCATGAAATGATGTTGACATGGCCTTTCACAAAGCAATGATGCCGAGCCATTGAGCAACATGCACATACGGCATATGCAGTGCAATTGCATATGCTGACACTACATGCCAAACCCACGGCATTGCTCTGTCGGCACATTGCGGAAATTTGATCATTGCAGTACAGTCATGCTGCTGTTCATTGTTGTTGACATGGTCTCCTTGCTGCTGGCGTGGATATCCTTCATCCTGGGAAAGAAGTTCAGCGCCATGCTCTGCCTCACAATGCTGTAAGCTGCTGAGATAATGATCTGAGCGGCCAGAACAGGCAGCAAGCTTAGGTAAAAGCGGGCAGACTTCAAAACACACTGGTAAAATGCACACAGACAAAAGAGGTCACCTTGCTGCTGGTGTGGATGACCTTCATCCTAGGGAAGCAGTTGAGCGCCATGCTCTGCCTCACAATACTGTATGCTGCAGAGATCATGGTCTGGGCTGCCACACAGGCCGCAAGCACCGCCACCACAAAGTACAAGTAGAAGAATCCGATGCCCCAGGGGACAGATTCAAAGAAGGAGGTGGCGTAGCCATCTGGATGCTTGATGAGCCAGGCGGATTGTCCAAAGTAGGAGATCACGACTGATGGGTACAGAATACAGATAAAAGCGATCTGCAAGGCAAACGAAGACTTGAGCACACACAAATTCTTTGGGTAAAAGGTAGAAGAAGCTGCTTCTCCAAGGGGCAAGTTCAAAGAAGGAGGTGGCATAGCCTTCTGGGTGCTTGATGAGCCAGGCGGACTGCCCAAAGCAGGAGATCACAACTGATGGGTACAGGATGCAGATGAAGGCGATCAGCAAAGCAACACTGACACGTGAGCGCACATCTCTAGAGTGATAACCAAGCAGGAGAGCTCAACTGATGGGTACAGAATGCAGATAAAGGCGATCTGCAGGGCAACACAACACATGACCATGCAGTTCAATTGGATGTGAAATTCAAATGACGTAAAAGTGTTTACTTGTTTGCAGCACCTGCAGGTGGTTAGGCTTGTACTACATGCACACCTGTGCAAGAGCATGACGCTGCACAGAAAATTTTGCTCGTGCATGCATGCAGGAAATGAGAGCCATACATTTCAGCATCAATTGAGACCAATGTTGGTGGCAAGCAAGCTCTGCATGCTTGGAAAAGCAGCCACTGACCCGAATTGATGACTTAGTGAAGTGGCCAAGGTCTGCATAGGAAGCTTCTGCACCAGTCAGGCACAGGAAGATGCTGGCAGTGGAGCGCCATGCCGCATCTGCTGACACTCCTGACTTGAAGAACTTCCCCAAGTAATATGGGTTGATGGCCTGCAAGACAAAAGACACAAACTGGTTGTGGGATGTGCCTGTATGATGACTAGTGGTGTTGCACCATGCCAGTCAGGCACAGGAAGATGCTAGCAGTCGAGCACCATGCCGCATCTGCTGACACTCCTGATTTAAAGAACTTGCCCAGGTATTATGGGTTGATGGCCTGCAAAACATCAGTTCCACTTTGGTCGACTCTGGGACTTGGGCCCAGCCAGTCAATCTAGTACAAACCAAACAGAAAGTTGCAGCAGGAAGGAGGCGCAGATGCTGGCAGTGTTAGATCAACCACGTCTTTTGTTGGTCAAGTTGAGTTCACTGCATACATGCAGCTCACACGGTGATTGCTAAATCACTAATCTAAGATGAGTGATTTAGCAATCACCGATCTTGTCAATGCATGGGACAAAGGCTGCAATGTTGTGCTTGCTGACCGCAATCTGGAGCAGATGGTAGTGAAAAGCAAACAGGGCGCATCATCATATCTGTAATCCATGCAGGCAGATTGACTAGCACTTCATTACTCGCCTTGCCGATCCATGGGGCAAAGAAAGCAATGTTGTGAAGGCCGACCACAACATGTAGCAGAAACCACAGCAGCAGGATGGGCGCGTACAGGCTGCTCAGGGATTATGAACCCAAGGGCTGCAGTGTTGTAAATGCCAACTACAATGAACAGCACCTGTCAATACAAGCAAGGATGACTGACCTTGCCAATCCATGGGGCAAAGACGGCAATGTTGTGGATGCCAACCACAATCTGCAGCAGAAACCACAGCAGCAGGATGGGCGCGTACAGACTGCCCAGGTATTGTGAGCCCAAGGGCTGTACCACAAACAGCAGGGCCAGGACACCCATGGAAATGCCTGCCACTGAGGACTGAGGGAAGGACAGAGCCTTCACTGTGATAGCACCAAAAGCACCCAGCACTGCAAACAAACAGCATGCCATCAGCTCTGTATATGCCTGTACAGTTCCAGCACTGTAATGCAGGCAGGGTGGCTTCATGGGAATGCTTCCTACCGTTGATCACATGCATGAATTTCAAAGCTGATGTCGTTGTTGACGGCTGCTCGTGGCGACTCACTGCATGGCTTGTGAAACCCCTCTGTCTCCTGGATATTGTCGTTCAACTGTGACATTTCAACATCAGAGCAGCCAAGGCCCTGCATGCCGCTTTTGCAACAATCTGAAAGAGTTGGACCTGACTGCAAGCTTTTTCCAAAATTCATCCTAGGCTTCCGCCGTTCCTGCTCGTCATTTTGCATTTTGATGCATGCACTCGAATGCTCTCATTTGTCTTACATCGATCGAAAAGCCAGCGCAACGCGCTCGGTGTAAAGCTGCACCGCCACCCTGTGTAGCGTAGCAAAATGCCAGAACCTCTGTCAGGCAAGACAGTGTTGGTGACAGGAGCCACCAGTGGCATTGGAAGGTGCGGCCAGCGCATGCCCTGGAGACATCTGCTTATAACTTGATGAACCTCCTCGCTGCGTCATGCAACCGTTTCACAAGTGCTCGCATGCCACGCAGAGAGACGGCCTTTGCCTTTGCAGCGCTGGGCGCGACCGTCATCCTCGGTTGTCGTAACATTGACGTTGCAAAAGAGGTTGCACAAGAGATCAGGTCAGTTTGTATAGACTCGCTCAAAACTCAAAGTCGTTGGCGTATGTTGGTGCCTCTGACCCAAGTGCACGCTTGCAAGGCAACAGATACCGGGAGCGAAAGTGATCGTCCCTAAACCGCTAGACCTTGCCAAGCCCTCGAGCATACATAGCTTTGCAGAGAATTACCGGCGCCAAGGTTGGCCCTTGCATATTCTCGTCAACAACGCTGGAGCAGCTTACAGAAGGGAGTGGTACACAGAAGAAGGCGTAGCAGGCTTGACGCAGGTCATAGCATAGCTATGCACACATGGCAGTGGCACCAACCATTGACAATGCCCTTGCATGCATGTGTCATCCATATGTCAAAGCACACGCATTGCATAACTTGATGCAAGGTTGCAAAGCAATTTGCATGTCTTGCTTGCCAGGCACCAAGTATAGCTTTGGACTGCTGACAGTGTCTGCATGGGCCCCCTGTTGGATCCTTACAGTCACAACTAATGGATTGCTTGATGAATCGATTGAACGCATAATGACTACTTTGCCCAATGCATGGCATGATGCTGCTTCCCTCTCAATCTAGTTCATGCATACATTGCCAAAGTCGCAACGCCTACATGTCCAGCTTGCAGCAGTGCCTGACTGACTAAGGATGCTTGTGTACAGTCCCGCAACTCATTGTCATGAAAATGAATTACATCTACTTCTGCCCTAAAAATCTGCCTTTGCTGGTTTTGTTGAGTCATTGTTCTCGTCCACTTTTGCTCTTGATACTGGCGCATTTCCTGATTTGCAGGTAAATTATCATGGCCCCTATACTTTGTCGAGGCTGCTAGAGCCAGTGCTGATTGCATCGCAGCCATCAAGAATAGTCAATGTGGCTTCAGTGGAGCACCGCAATGGCTATGTCAGAGACATCAAGAAGTTCATGTTTGATGCAAAGAAGTTCCTGTATTCTGAGACCAAACTGGGGAATGTCCTGTTCACATATGAACATCAGAGGCGGCTGGGAAGCTTAGGAGTGCAGGTATGCCTCTGTCAATACACACAAGACATGTCTGGGTTTACAGCGTCATACTTAGAGGCCTTATGCATGCATTCACGCATTCACATCCTGCGTGCAGGGCCGCACCTCAAGTCTGATAACACGTTTCCTGTTGTGCATTTGAGCTTGAGGCCCTGGAGCACCGTCGCCCATCACTGATGCCAGCCCCTGATCTGGCGTTCCAAGGATGACATGCTCTCTGTTGTGCATTCATGCGTTGCAGACCCTGGAGCAGCGCCATCAAAAACCTATGCCAGCCGCTGCTCTGGCAGCACAGTTGATGGCAAACTTGCTTACATGCAGTCATGTGCTGCAGACCCTGGAGCAGCATCAGCTAACACCTGTAAAAGAAGACTTATATGCTTAGCCAGCCAACAAGGCTGATTGCACTTGTCACACAGTGGTAATGACTGTGCCCATCACATGCAGGCAATCTATGACATAGTATTCGATGGCAGCCTTTGATCTGGCAAACTAATGATGATATGCTCTCTGAAATGCAGTCGTATGGTGTAGACCCTGAAGCAAAGGCATTCACTGCCTATGCCAGCTCTCAAACTGGCATCATAAAACCGATATGCTTTCTGATGTGCAGTCATGTGCTGTAGACCCTGGAGCAGTGAGATCAAGCATCTGGAAGCGTGCTGGGCCACTGATGCAGTGGGTCTCAAACCACTTGTTTGCGCCAAATGCAGACGGCTGTCAGACTGTTGTGCATGCTGCCACGACTGCCTGGCCAGCTGCTCAGGAAGCTGCATCAGTAGGTGGAAAACGTACTGATCTGCGGGTGAGGCTTTTCCTCGTGTATCTGCACTGTGAAACCATGTTCACTACTTCAATTTACTTATCAAGGTTGCCCATGCCGCTTTGGCTTTGAAAGCATGTGCTCAGCTGCTCTGAGTTGCATCCACAGAGAGTCATTGAAGGCGATGTCCCTTGCCGTTTGC
The DNA here is from genome assembly GCA_002118135.1 of Trebouxia sp. TZW2008. Lineage (NCBI taxonomy): Eukaryota > Viridiplantae > Chlorophyta > Trebouxiophyceae > Trebouxiales > Trebouxiaceae > Trebouxia > Trebouxia sp. TZW2008. The sequence goes on along the minus strand of BDIU01000225.1, from coordinate 134,950 downwards.
TTTTGCTTGTACTATTTGTACCAGGTCATGCTGCACCACATGCCTAGAATGTAGTGGAGGTGAAGAAAAACTCACCTCAGATCTTCTGAACGTAATGATGTTTATGCTTTTCTGCAGTTCTACGCCCGTGGCCTTTTCACATCTGCACTCCTCACCAACATCAACTGGCAGTCTGCGTCTGTCAACAAGCCAATCTTTCTCTTATGGAGGACCATTCTGTCAATACATGGGGTGATAGACTACCCAGTCAGGCATTTGTCGGGAGGTGCGTCCTTTGCTAATTCAACGCTGCTTGTTTTGGCTGCCTCTTCAACTCTACTGCAGAAGAGAAGCACAGGTCACAGTTATTTGCACACAGTTGCAACAGGTTCGGAATGCATTCGATGCCTGCAACATTGCCGTCAAAAGCATCTGTTCAGCATTGATGCAATGCTGTGCATCTGTGTAGTAACCCTGCAGCTGACCTCAGGTTGCAGAGACAGGGCTTAAGGCCAAGTGCCTGAAAGATCTGCTGCTTGAAGAATGCAATTCATGTTTTCAGATGATGGAGCATGGCACAAGCAGGCGCTATGTGCAGCTGATGTGTTCAAAGTCTTGCTTGCATGCCTTGTGTTGGGCTCAGGTAACACACATTGGCATTCATCCTCAGACGGATCCTTGCCCAATACATGCAAAGAAGCAATGCTGCTTTCACTCAGTAAGGCCTGTTGCTTCTTTGCATAAGGAAATGATGATCATCTAATACTGCCCATATGTGTCATCTCCCGTCGTCGATCATGTTCCTTGTTGTCGGTAATGGTGACTAGGCAAAGCATGTGTGAGCGCTGTGCCAGCATTCAATGATGACTTGGGCTTTTGGTGCAGGCCTGTTGGCATCGAAGACTGTCCAAGTGCCAAGCTCTGTTCAGAGTTATGATGAACAGCTGGCTTCAGCACTCTGGAACCTATCTGCTGACACTGCTAAGCTGTCCAGGCAACCCATCCGACAGTGAGGCGCAGATAGTCATGTTTGTGCATGGTCCCAAGACAGAATACCTGCAACAGTGCTGAACGTGACCTTGGATTTTGTGGAATGACCCAGTTGGAAGTTTGCAGACCCACCAAAGCTGCAGGCAACACATGTGCGCTGCATGTGGCGGATTGTCAGTGTATCTTGGGACTCTCCAAGGCTTTTTGCCAGCTGCAGATGTAGAGCAGTAAACTTAGAAATGGGTTTTGCGTTCCAGCCGCAGCACAGGATTGAGCTTGATCCTGCATATGCAGCTCATGAGCTGATCAGCATAGATGATAATTTCAGTATGGTTCCAAACAAAATGGTCTTTCAGGCATGCATCACTGTGAGCTCAGATCACACATGTTGAAGCTCTCTGCCTCAAACATAAACCCCCTTATATCATATAGTATATGACCTCTTACACAATTCAGCAGAACACTGAAAAGTTTGAAATGATCAAGTAGAGTAGTAGATCAAAACTGTGCATCAAGGGACACTGGTGTTGGCTTACAGGCGGCATTGTAGAGCTCCTGCTGGCTACACCTGGCGGCTCATTCAGTCAGATGTTTTGGCTCATGCACTCAGCAGTCAAAAGCCCTAGGATAGCCCTGACAATTTCTGTGTATTTGAATCAGCCCTAGGCCAGCCCTAACACGGCATGTACTCAAGTCAAAGAACTTGAACAGGCAGGAAGAATTGCTTGTTTAGGGCAAGAGAAGCGCCGAATCGTCCGAGCACCGAAGTCGTGGTACACGCGCTCAGCCTCTGCTGAATCATGTCGGGACGTGGTAAGGGAAAAACAGCTGGCAAGAAGTCGGTCAGTCGATCAGCAAAAGCCGGTCTACAATTTCCCGTGGGACGTATCGCCAGGTAAGCTCATCGTCAATCGGATCACCTGCATCCTGCAATTTTGGATCATGCACCAATAACAGCTGTTCCTTAAACAAATGCATCGCTCTTTCAGGTACTTGAAGAAGGGCAAGTATGCTGAGAGGATTGGCGCTGGTGCCCCCGTATACTTGGTACTGCTCACAGTGAACCTTTGCAGTGTTGCCAAGCGCCTTGTATATGCATCGGCATATGCATGCATGGTGATGCTGCTGCCTAGAGCTTAGCCGTGTTTGCTTGCTTAGGCAGCGGTGCTAGAGTACCTTGCAGCTGAGGTGTTGGAGCTGGCAGGCAATGCAGCTAGGGACAACAAGAAGACCAGAATTGTCCCCAGACACATTCAATTGGCTGTAAGGAATGATGAGGAGCTGAGCAAGGTAAGGCTTGCTGCATGCATGGTGTGCCATGGGGTATCATGGGTTGTGCACACAAGCTGCTTTGTTGAAACAATAGATGATTAGTGGCACAGTACCCAAAGGTTGACACCTTGTACAATACCTGATCACAATAACGTTGCAAGGCTTGCTCACCAGCGCACTTGGGGGAGTCGGCTTACAGATGACCAATGTAGACAACTTTGGGGACTCTGCTTACAGATCACCAAAGTAGACAAGCTGCTCAAAGGACAATGTGTAGACAAGCTTTGTGTTGCTGCAGCTTCTTGGCAATGTCACCATTGCAGCTGGAGGAGTGTTGCCAAACATTCACAGCGTCCTGTTGCCCAAGAAGACAGGCAAGAAGGAGGGCGCATCTGGAAGCGTCAGCCAGGAGTTTTAGACATCATCTTAGCTAACTAGATAATAGGTGCAAAGTTCACTGCAGTTTCTGCAACATGCTTTAGTGCAGATATGCTCAAACGGGCAGTTCATGCCCACTGGGGCAGCATTCAAAGCCTTCCTACCAGACTTTAGAGGCTCTAGTAGGCACAGTCCTCTGCAATTGCAGCTCAGACCCTCCAAACATGAAATGTACCCAATTTAGCAATGCTGACTATGAGTAGCGGAAGTGCAAGCTCTGCATTTCAACAACTGCATTGACCTTCTGTCCAAATTCTCTTGTTAAACCCACTGGTTGCAAGGCATGATGTTCAAGCTTATGCAACATCATAGCTTTGACTTGTTTATATGTGCTGACTGTTGCTTTGTGCTTTGCAATCCGTGCAACATCAATGTGATATGAAATACTGCATGTTGGCAGCGTGATAGCAACAGCGCCCTTTGACCCTGTGCAAAAGCCCTTGCCAGGTGTTTACTTGACATTCGTGAAACCTGCGAGCTTTAAAGTTCACAACATAACCAGTAGAAAGGGCTTGTTAAGCGTTTGATGTTGCTGCTGCAGTTGACAAACGACAGGACTGATGACAAAAGAATTTGTCTCAATGGAAAGCTGCCTTTATGCAACTCAGCCTCATATCTATCGACCAAACAGCTGTCTACTCTTGTAACTTGACAAACTTGATGATGGCTGCTGCACAGCCTGCTGCTGGTACCGTCCTAGTTGAGCTCTATTCACTGCTGAAGAGGTGATGGGTCCCTTTGACAATGCCGGCAACTCGAATGTCTGCTTGGGCCTGTCGCTTCCAGCAGCATTTGCCAAAGCGCTACTGTTGCCAAAACCCCATTGCATTGGTCTGCCAGATGTGGCACTGACTAGTGGACTAGTGCCAGATCTGTAGCGTCCTAACTTGACCTGTCCTAGGCTGCTTGCTGTCACTGTTGCAGCTTGACTGTCAGGTCTGAGGGGCAGCGCTGGAATCCTGCTATCTTGGTTAGCAGGAGAATTGCTGCCGGACCTGCCTAATGGCCTGCCAAAGATGTGTGGGATCAGCAAAGACGAGAGGCCACCTGCAGCAGTGCATTCTTGTTTGTTGTTTTGCAGCAGGAGCCAAGCTGCGACAGACGTGTAGGGGGAAGTGTTTTGCTGCAGAAGCTTTGCAGAAAGGGCGTCATAGCTGTGATCATACCTTTGCAAGTGTAGGCATAAATCATTAAGTGTCATCTCATGTTCATTGCATGGAACCACTTCTGCACACTTGCACAGACAGCACATGCAATATCTGTAAATGTGTGAGAAGTGCGCTGACAGAAAACACAATGCTGCAAGACTAGGATGCACATCGAGTGCACACCTGCAATTTTAACCTGTGCATCAATATATCAGAAAAGGAGACAGTCTGGATCAGCACTTCTGCATCATAGACATCATATTCCCATGTGTGAAACTCGCATGAGAATATGACACAACTTGGAGCAGCACATTGCGTCTTGGATGACCTGACTGATTTTTTCACAGACATGAAGCGGAACTCACCTGAAGCAGCGCTCTGCATCTTGGAGGATCTACGTGATGATGGAGGGGGCGGTAGCGCAGGTGGCTTTAGATCCAGCAAACCAGACTCCTGTGAGGTTAGCTCCTCTGCATTCCGCTGCACAATGCGGCGAACTTGATCCTCAGCGTTCTGCTGCAGTGTGCTGCGGCCTTGATCCTCAGCATTCTGCTGCAGTGTGCTGCGGCCTTGCTGCCATTGAGGCAACTGCTGATTGGATGTCCTCCTATCAAATTGTTGCCTATCTGAGGTCACAGTCTGGTGGTACTTCTTGGAAGCAGCTGTGCTACTTGCTGCAGCAGCGTTTGACAGCCTCCTAGCTAGCAGATCTCTGTCTCTACCCTGTACATGGACCCAATGCTCAGTGCTGACATCTGCAACTGTTTGAGTCACTGATGAAGTGTCAAGCAGCTAACCTACAGTCAAGTGAATAGAATGCAGTCAAGTGGCTCAGATACCATAACAGCATGAACAGGTCTCCAGAGGCAATTGTGTTGTGTGCAGGTGTCCATCTCAAGGTAGCAGCAGGCATGCCTGCATCCAAGTCTGAAGCCTACTCAGAAGGCTGTCTCACAGCATGAGAGCGAGCAATCAGAGAGACCAAGTCAGTGCCAGGAGGCAGTTTTTTGCATGCACTATTTTTCATCTGCTGCATGCATTTAGCAGGGACAAGACTTTGCTAGTCAGCATGTGGATGATTAAGATAATGTTTTTTCTACCTGCTGCATAGGTGCTTCGTATGGCTCAGGCAAGGGCGGCACAGCGTTGGTTGTGCTGCTGGCGCGTTCCTCTTCATCATCCTCTATGTACTCTACAGCTGACCTGGTGCTGTCAGGCTGAGTGCTGCTGTTGGCGCTCCCTATCCTTCTGCCTGCATAACCCCTTGAAGGCTTATATCAAGTACTTGCGTGTAAACTGTATGTTAGCCCAGCAGCATGTAATATGTAAGACCTCAATGAGCATAGCAGCATGCAGCCCGGCAGAGGTCTGTGCGCGCAGCAGTATGCATTGTATTAGCAGTCTGTGAAAACAGCAGCATGCAACATGTCACAGGTCTGTAAGCATAGCAGGCAGGCACACAGACAACGTGTCCCTTGACAGCTTCTCCAACATAGACAGTATGCAACTTGGCCCGCCAGACATCGGCCTGCCCGACAGAATATACCGTACAACCTGTCACATCCATCACGCAACCTTGAAGGAACAAGAGCCTTTGTTGGTCAACTGCCATGAGCAGAACATGACATCGACAGCGACCTGAGACACGCGTAGGACCTAGTGCCAACGCTAGGCTGTCAATAGCAAGGTGTGACAAAGGTGTGATACCAGTGGCACCCTGTGACATATGTAAGACTTGCAAGCGCACCTGACACAGCTGCTGGCACAGATGGTGAGCGAGGCTGCTCTCTGGCAGATTCAGGATCATACTTCAAACCAGCAGCATCTAAGGCGCGGCGGGCGCTCCACAGGGATGACACTGGTGCACCTGGGCTGCCAGACTTCTGAGACTGCTGTGGCGTGGCAGACTGCCTGCTGGCAAGCACAAAATGTTTTGACACAATTGCTTGTAGACAATGTGAAGCTGTCATGCAACAGCATCAGAACGGGAAAAGCCAACTACTGTATTCTGTGTAATATTGCTTGGCATACACTTAGCTTACATGTAAACTTTGTTGCAGATGCTCCAATGTGCAGGTCACCTCTGAGTTTCAAAGCTGTAGTGTCAGCTTACAGGGCACATGAAGCAAGGAAGTGCAAGTCACAATCACTTTGCCACACACACAAGGCTCAAGAACAGCCTCCTGACCTACAGCACATGGAGCCATTACAGAAGATAGCATGCTTCAGCTGCACATGACCGAAAGCTGCAACTTGCAGATGCAGGTGCCAACAGGTTGTGCTCTTCAGCTCCACATTCAGCAGAAACTGTATCATGCACAGCAAGCATCAGTTGTAAGTTGACCTGCGTGAGGTGGCTGTGGCCTGTGATTCCTGCGATGGCTGTGGCTGCTGGTCGCTATCCACGTTTGGCACCAGGCCATGCTGCTGTCTCAAGCTAGCCAGCACAGCCACAGCAGCTGTGGCTGCATTAGCTGCAGCAGTGGTAGCGCTGCTGCTACTGCTGAGGGTGCTGACATTGCTGCTGTGCTTCAGTGGCGCCTTCACAATGTTGTTCTGAATGGCTCGCGAGGCAGCAATGGTGCAGAAGGCGGGCTCAGGCTCATACACAGCGGTGCGTTGGCCGGGCTGCATCATGGGACTCACTGTGGGAGGAAGCAGCACTTCAGACTGCAAGCAAAGGAAGTTATCACTCACAGCATTTTGTCTGGACAAGCTCCTACTGTAAGGTCAATGCAATCAGAACCCATCACTGCATTCCAACTGCAGTGGTACTTCTGAGCACTGACAAACTAAAATAAGGACATTTTTCTTGAGTACCAGCGTTGTCATCACAAGCAGAAATCAGCACTTGTGCCTGCAAGCACAGCAAGCTTGCCATGCACTGCAGCCCTCAAGCACAGAGCTCTGATGCTTTACAGGCGGGAGCAGCACTTCAGCCTGCAACCCAAGACACTTCTCAAGAACTCCAGGAAACGGGATCACTTCAGCCTGCAAGCACAGCAAAAGTACCATGCACTGTTGTAGGAAGCAGCACATCAGCCTGCAAGCGCAGCAGACTTGACATGCGCTGTAGGAGAAAGCAGCTATGCAGCCTGCAAGCACAGGAAACTTTTCACACTGTGTGAGGTTGCAGCACTTTGGCCTGCAACCGCAGCAGACTTGTCATGCGCTGTAGAAGGGTCAGCAGCATTGCAGCGTGCAAGAACAGCAGACTTGACATGCGCTGTAGGAGAAAGCAGCTACTCAGCCTGCAAGCACAGGAAAATTTTGTTGCACTGCAGCAGGTGAAGCAGCTATTCAGCATGCAACCACAGCAGACTTGCCATGCGCTATAGGGGAAAGCAGCTATTCAGCCTGCAAGCCCAGGAAACTTTTCATGCACTGTGCGAGAGTGCAGCACTTCAGCGTGCAAGCACAGCAGACTTGACATGCGCAGTAGAAGAAAGCAGCTATTCAGCCCGCAAGCACAGGAAACTTTTGTTGCACTGTAGCAGGTGGAGCAGCCCTTCAGCATGCAACCACAGCAGACTTGCCATGCGCTATCAGGAGAAAGCAGCTATTCAGCCTGCAAGCCCGGGAAGCTTTTCATGCACTGTGTGAGAGTGCAGCACTGCAGCCGGCAAGCACAGCAGACCTCTCATGGAGATGTTGCAGAAGTATCATGGGCATGACCTCTTTCACTACAGCTTGCTGCACTGCATCCATGATTGCTTAGCTGTGTCACAAGTAACATTCACACAGCAAGCAGGAAGATAGCAGACTTGTAAGCTCTGTGGTGTCTGACTGTGCAGAGATATAGATCACAAGCTGATTAGCTCAGAATGCCTTTCCAGTGTATGTTTGGGCAGTTAGTAGGGACAAAGGCTTGGGGCAAACCCAGAGACACTTGGCATACAACCGTGTATAGGGACTTCACCTCCCTGCCTGCTCAATATAAATGCTTTGGGACAGCACATTACCAATCTAGGTGAGACAGTTGATGGCTTCAGTACATACCTAGCTGGGTCTGCTGAGCCTGTCTAGCATGCGTTTAGAATGAATCAATAGCTGGCCCAAGATAGCAACAGTAAATAGTACCTGAAAGAAGGGATGCTGCAGGGCTTGGGCAGCCGTAGGGCGTTTTGCAGGGTCCCAGTGGACCAGAGAAGTCATCAGATCAATGGCCTCTGGGCTAGCATGAGGAATCAGCTTCTGCAGAGGCGTGGCACTGAACTGAGGGAAGTTGAATTTCATCTGAGCTGCCAGCTTCATCCCTTCAGGCCATGTCTGCGCTGTGGGACTGCCCATGACGCTGCAGATCTTGTAGATCTCATCCGCCTGCAGAGCAAGCTGATTGTCACTTCATAGAAACTTGTCAGCAATGGATCTCCTGAGCTTTGACTGCATGCTTCAACATTAAACAGCACTACAAGACTGTCTTGTCAAAGGTACAGAATGACAATCGCTAGGTCAAACTCAGTGGAAACCTGTTCTCAGATGGTGACGTTACAGGTCAGCTTCCATGCTCAACAGTCATAGTTGGCGCTGGGTCCTGTCACTACGTAGCAGTGATTCTTACCTCTGAGTTGCCAGGGAACAAAGGCCGCAGGGTGAACATCTCTGCCATGATTGCTCCCACAGCAAACATGTCAATAGGTGCGCTGTAGTACTGGGACCTCAGCAGCACCTCTGGAGCTCTGTACCAGCGGGTAGAGACATAGTCTGTATAGGGTGGCCTAGACCTGATCTCCCTTGCAAGCCCAAAGTCTGCAATCTTGACCACATCCCGATGCACCAGCAAGTTCTCTGCAACGGAATGCAAGCCCATCAGAGTTGTAAGCATTGTCGATGGCAAATGCTACAGCATCTTGCAGCTAAGACAGTGAAGCTGCCTGACAGGACTGCTCACAAAGCACAAGCGCACTCTATTAATGCGTTAAACAAGGTGTCGAGGCCGACAGCAGATGCATAGCTGAGAGCTCATGAAGCTGTGCATGCAGATTCTGACCTGGCTTCATGTCTCTGTGGAAGTACCCGTGCCTGTGTATATATGCAAGACCCTGCAGGATTTGGTGACACAGACTCCTGATACGGGACTCAGGCATCAGCTTGGTCCTGTCCTTGATCACCTGGTATAAGTTGCAATCCTGCACAAAGGGCATGCATCAGCAGTGCAGCGACAGCATACATGCATGTCTTTGGGGCTGCAAGGTGAATGTGATCATCAGGTGAATGTGCAGGACCTCTCAAGCCAGTTGGCAGCCCTACACTAGATGCCATGCTTTAACTTGGTGCACAAAGTATGCAAGTTATTGTTGATGTGTATTGCATCATGGCAAATTAGCGCGAAACCCACCAGATACTCAAAAACAAAGAAGAGCTCGTCATTCTCCCTGATGACTTCTTTCAACTTCACCACGCTGGGGTGGTTCAGCTTGCGCAATGATTTGACCTCACGCAGAGACATGCATTCCTCCCAGCTGAAGAACTTGCGCTTCATTTTCTTGATGGCTACCTGCATGATACGCTTCACAAGTTTGGACGTGCTTCGTACTGGCAGCACGCTTTCTGCAATACCAGACAAGCATATGCACAAGATGACCTGATCCTTGGTCTGCATGTTGACAGCCTTCCACACACTACCATAAGTACCATCTCCCAGCTGCTTGGTCACTTTGTATCTGCGAGTGAGCGCAGGTTGGTCAACACCAGATCATCTTCGTTGCAGAGCGTATTTGCATGTTGTGTATGCACCTGTTCATTGCACGCCTGCAAGCTATCTAAGTGTCCTACCACCCACTGTCAGCTGCTGTTTGCCATGTGGAACACCGTTGAGGCCTGGCAGGGAGTCGCAGCTGTCAATCAAAGACTTAAAGGCTGCGCCGTGTTTTTTCAAGCTATTGCGACAGTCAACAAGGAATCATATGCTCTCTGCGGTCCGTCGGCCTGATTAAGCAGATTGCACAGACACCGAAAAGGAAACACAGATTCGTCTGACCGCAGAGCTGATGCGCAGACGCTTTGGCTGAAGCAATGCGACGACGATCTCGAGCCGGTGCCCTATTCGTGGAAATGGACGGTGCACTGCAAGCACAATGTTTTCCAAAAGTCAAAAACTGTCAAATTTGCTTCTGAAATCTCCCTCCACCACCCGGCAATCTTCTACTTCAATTTCTGCCGCAGGCTTGCTCAATTTGAAGTTCGTTGTTGGTCACAGGTCATCAGTTTGCGAACACTAGTGCCTTTTCAACATGACAACTCCTCTCAAAGAGTTGACAGCCGAGGAGCTTGTCAACAAAGGCATCGCGCCTGTGAAACGAGAGTACTGGAAGCCCTATGCAGCCCGTTCCGAGGTGCCTGCAGTAGGTGGTGCGCAGGCGCAGGCCTCCGCTGCTCTCACCGAGAAGAAATCCAAGCGACAGGCTAGGAAGGTGCGACTGTGGCTATTGCCAACATGTCCAGCGTCTTGCCACATTGCTCGAGCCATCTGGAGGTTGGGGCAAGCAGCTCAAGTGGTAACTGCAGGATAGAGACGATGTCTTCAGTCTGTGCATCAACTTCTTGGCTGGCAAGTGTGAGTTCGAGAGATGTCGCTTCAGTCATGATGTTGAAGCCTTTTTAAAACAGAAGCCAAAAGACTTGCCTGGACAGTGCCCTTTCTCTTCCTCAGCAAGGTGTCCTTTTGGTAAGCCTGTGTTGTACCACTTTATACATCTGTTGCTGTGTTCTATTGCAGTACTCAGTTGTGTCACCTAGCTACATACTGCAAGTCAATGCGCTAGGCTGCAACTTTGTGGCATGTTAGCTCTACATTTTGGCTTAACTGACTGTGATGCATGAACTGCAGGCATCACATGTCAGTTTTCATCATCCCACCACAACCCTGACAAGCACACGCTCAAATACACTCAGGGTCAGCAGGGCTCAAACACGATAGACAAGCAGAATGGTGTTTCCCAACTTCAAAACTCGGCAGTAGCAACAGCTGACGCTGCTGTGCACGCTGAGGTGCCATCAGGGCCCAGTGTTGAGCTTGCCAATCCATCCAATGGCACAGCTGCACTTTCGGCTGAGCACAAGGCACAGCAGCCGGTTACAGAGCACATTACAGGTTGACATTGCCTTCTATGCATGGATTGCATGCTCCTGAATTGCAAACCCTTTAGGGACCTCTGGAGAACCCTTTGCAGCTTTCAAAGCATCTTGAAGAAGCACATCTGCCTTGACGGTGTTTATGCAGCAGGACTTACTTGCTGGCAGTGTGTCACATTTGTGCATGCCTTGCAGATGTACCATCACATGTGGAGCTGCCAGTGGCGCCTGCTATATATGACAGCATGAACACAATGTCACGAGACCTGCAGAGTCAGCTTAGAAGGCAAACCTATGACTTTGGGCGAGCAGATGCAGTTCTGAACAAACTAGGCATCAAGATTAGCCGCCAGAACAAGTCAAGAAGGAAAGGCACCTCCTCTGCAACAGCCAGCCAGAGTCAAGCACAAACATCCAAGAGAAGTTCTAGTCCAGAAGAGACAGAGCAACCTGCCAAGAGAGCATGCACTGACTCACAGCCATCAGCTTCACAGACAACTGCCCAGGCAGCAGATGCAGCAGCCGCTGCCAATGCTGAGCACATTCTTCATGTACCCTCAATCTCCAGCGATTTAGCAGGCAATCCCAAGCCTGAGTCACAGAACTGTGATCAGCTGCCAGGTTCTGACGCAGCTCTCTTAGCCCCAACACCTCAGCCAGGTTCAGCAAGCGAAGCGCTTGCTTCCCAAACTTCTCTTGCTGCTGCAGCAGCAGCTGCCATTGGTACGCCTTCTCAAGCGCCTGCAACAGCATCCTCTGCCCAAGCACAGCCTGACAGGTCGTCTGATGCGCGAGCAGCATCAGTGTCCTCTGAACAGCCGCTTGTCAATGGCGCCAACTCAGCCAATGGCACATCAGCTTCTGACGGTCCAGGCAATGGACATGTCCAGCATCCAGATGGACATGCTTTGTTATACGATGTCAGCAGGTGATGACTGTAGCTGCAAGCGCATGATTTGCACAAGAGCCTGAAAGCTGTGCCACGCCTTCCATGTGAGCATGGCGTCACTACCAGGGCAGCATTGAGATGTCTGAGTCTGCATAAAATGTCTGCAGCAATGCAAATCCATTAGTGTGTACAGGGGTGATATGCTGCAAGTACCTCAGAGTGCATCATATTGCTTAAGGCCTTCTGCCAAGCAGCATATGCTGCTTTGTGTAAAAATGATAGTCTGTTCCTGCAGGCAACACACTGACAACGCCAGTGACATACATGTGGATGTCCCTCTGAGGCCCCAGGAGAAGAAGAGACTTGATGTTACGGGGAAGCTGTACCTTGCACCCCTGACTACTGTGGGCAATTTGCCCTTCAGGTTAGCCCAGCTTCATCGGATTCTGCCCCAATCTATCAGATCGCACCACACGTCTGCCCTCTTGCCATGACTGTGTAGCCCAAAGCTTATAATAAATGTGTCAATGCATGTCCCACAAGGAATTGCAGGCTCATGTAAGGAAGTCATACCTTGCCTGCAAGTTGACATCATGCACCTTGCAGATACTTCGCGCAAAATGACAAGCTGCACATATAGCATCAGCCTTAGATTTTTGATGTAGTTTGCTGTACTGTCACTTTCTTCTTTGGCAGGCTCATGCGCTGCAGCAAGCCAGGGTGCACATGGCTTTGGGTGAGACTTGTCTTGCGTTCCTGCAGGCGCATCTGCAAGGGACTTGGCGCAGACATTACATGTGGTGAAATGGCCCTAGCAACCAATCTACTGCAAGGGCAAGGCTCAGAATGGGCTCTGCTGAAGCGCCATCCTTGTGAAGACGTCTTTGGGGTGCAAGTGTGTGGTGGCTTTGCTGATTCCCTTGCGCGCACTGCTCAGCTCATTGAACAGAACTGTGATGTGGACTTTGTGGACGTCAACATGGGGTGCCCTATTGACTTGATCTGCAGCAAGTAGGTGCAGATTGTGACCAGCCAACTTGCATGTAGCACTCTGCCCTGCAGTCATGCCTTGCTGAAGTTTCAGCTCGTGTTGTTTGCATGGCTGGTCCTTGCTCATGAGAAACTGCTTAGCCATGCCCAGCTGATGTATGTGACTGTGAACATAAGTGTATCCCAGCTGCAAGCCTATCTTCACGTTGCATGTAGTTGAGGTCACCACGTTGGCCTACCTTCAATGTTGCATGTCGCTGAGGTCACCATGTCAATGCTGCTCGAAACATCAGCTCAAATGATGCTGGCCCTGTCAACCACCAGCACTAAGCCATAGTGTTCACTGATGGCAAATGGTGCATGCCATGACTGCCGTGGCAATTTTGATGGTGTCTATGACTCAAGTCCTGCAATAGTCAACATGTCGCTACATCAATCACTGCAACTTGTTCATCCACCTGGCACACTTAGTGCAAGCCTACCTTTCACCATCAGCTTGCATTATGAATGAGTAAATCGCCTGTGATACAGCTTGGCTTTGCTTCTAAAGCAGATCTGCTCTCTATAGTCTCCTTTTTGGTGTGCAGGAATGCTGGGGCATCACTGCTGCAGAGGCCCAAACAGATAGAGAAGATTGTGCGCAGCATGTCATCAATCCTCAGCTGCCCTTTGACCATTAAGCTCAGGAAAGGCTACTTGGATGACCATGATGTAGCACACAACTTTGTGCGTGAAGTACAGTCCTGGGGCGCCTCTGGCATCACCCTGCATGGGCGATCACGACAGCAGAGGTATAGGCATCCTGCATCAGCTGTGCAGTCTGTGGCAGCCTTGCATTTTGCATGCACTGATTTGCAGTTCTTGCTTTCCTGACCAATTGGTGTAATCTGCCACAGACCAGGTCAATCACAATGTTGATACAACTTTTCTGGGGGTGCAGGGGCGCAATCTTGCGTGCCAGCACATGCAGCATCCATCTGTTTGTCACTTGAGTAAGAGACTAGGCTTCGGTTTGTACCTAATGGCAAGCATGAGAGCTGCAGTGCAGTATCAGTCAACTGATACACAAGTTATGCAGTACGTAGTCTGCAGCTGCTGTGCTAGCTCAGGTACTCAAGGGAAGCTGACTGGACATATGTCACCAAGTGTGCTCAGATGCTTACCAAGACGCCCCTGATAGGCAATGGAGATGTGTTTGCCTGGACAGACTACCAGGCTCACGTCAATGCAAAGAGCCCAGTCGCGACTTGCATGATTGCCAGGTCAGCCTCTTGCTCACCCTTTTCTCCCTCGATAGCGATCCTCAGTATAGCTGCAGATCCACTGCGTCAGAGTGATGCCCTCAGTACTAGCTTTGACATGAATGACATGGCATAGGCTGTGGTGGTGATTCAAGCCCTTTGGGACATCTTTGGGACATATTTTGATGAGAAACCGCACTGTTCTTTGCACACTTTATAAGAGTCATGTAAAAGTCAAATTGCTCAACATGTCTGCAGGGGTGCTCTGATCAAGCCTTGGATCTTCCAAGAGATCAAAGAGCAGCGCCACATTGACATCAGCCCCAGTGAGCGCCTAGACATTTTGAAGCAATTCTGCAGCAATGGTCTCGAGCACTGGGGCTCTGATGCCAAAGGAGTAGAAACTACAAGGTGCGCACAATTGCCACCTTTTGCCGGTCAGGACTGCATGTACTGGCGTCTGCATGGGCCTGACAGCATCACGCTGCATGACCTCCAAAGTCTCTGCAGCATGTGTTCAGTCGCATGCTGTCGAAATGATGTCAAGTCAAGTACAACAAGCTCCAGTATTGTGGTCCAGAGTGCCTTCAAGCATGCACATTTGCAATACAGCAGCACGTGATACAATGATTATTCTGAGGCATGCAATAATTTGAGAACATACTGTTGCTTGTAAACCCTGTAAGATCCGTCTTCTATTTCTTGTTGTTAATCAGTCTCTCTGTTTTTGCAGGCGTTTCCTGCTGGAGTGGCTCAGCTTCTTGTACCGGTATGTGCCAGTTGGACTTCTTGAGGTGGTGCCTCAGTGCATGCAATGGCGGCCGCCTGCTCACTATGGCAGATCAGACCTGGAAACTTTGCTTGCAAGGTATGCAAATATGCGCAACATTGTTCTGGTCACACATACCCTACGCAATTGTTCCAGGCTGATGTCCTGCTGCACTCCGATAGGACATCCAGACTGTTGGAGTTGCTGCTGCAACACATTGCAAGCTGCAGAACTCTGTATCATGTATGTGTGACATGGAATTCTTGCCCATGAGGCATCATGGTGCTGAATCTTTGAAGATTGCATGCGCATTGCCCCAAGCTGACATTGCATCTGCAGAGTTGCCTCAGGAAGGATAACAACACCTTTTTCTATGCTGTGACATGCTATGCTCATGTTGCACTCATGGCTGCTGCCATTTTCTTGTTTACTCTCTGTGTGCTGAGTGCAGCGACAATGCAGCTGACTGGGTAAAGATTTCTGAGATGCTACTTGGCCCCACGCCAGCCAAATTCAGCTTTGCGCCTAAGCACAAGTCAAATGCTTATGCCAGATCAGAGACTGAGATGGCTCAAGATGCTGAGGCTGCTCAAGAAAATGGCTGATCCTCCCACTGTACTGAACTTATATTGACGCTCATGCCCGTATGGCTTGATACGTGTTTCACTGGACCAATGGGATCTTGTCATGACGCAACTGGGTCATGCAGGCTTTTGGTTCAGCTAATGACGCAACCATCGTCAGCTTGCAGAGCACAGCGGTCTCAGCAGAAACTGTTTTTCTCAGAATTGCTGTAGGTGTTGTTCTTTAAAATTGCTGGACATACATTGCTAGCTTGATTGACTAGTGTTGACATGCTTGACAAATTTCATTGATCATGAGGCTTTCCACCCATACACTTTATGCCTGTGTAACATGCCCTAGCAGCATGCTGTCTGCTCAGTGCACTTGCAGTGATCAATTGGATTGCTAGGCTTGCAAGTCAAGCTCCTGCATGCTGGCAAATTCCCAATGGCTCTGCTGTTCAATGTCAAACTGCTGATGAAGGGGGAGTACCTCAGACAAGGAAAGTCTAGCCCAATGCACTGTCATGCAATGGACAAGCTGACTGTTGGCATCTTGATCCTGTGCTGAAGACCCTGCTGAGTGTGGCGCATTTGCAAGTGTTGCAGCTGTGCATCAAAGTTTCCAAGTTTAGTTTCATGATGATCGAGCGAAACTTTCATCGCAATCAAAAAGTTTGACTTGACGTCGGACCTAGCCTGTTTCAAACTCTTTTATGACTTGTTGCGTACTGATGTGCGTGCACGCTGGCTTTGTGTTGTGATCTTTAGGGCAAAACGGACGCGTTTCTTGCCACACATTTGCCAGGATCTGAGATAGCGTCGAGATCGATGCATGCAACTACAACCGAGCCTTCTCTTTTGCAGTTGCTTCCAGATGAGGTTTTCGCCATGATTACAAACTTGCTGCTGCGACCGCTCGACAAGATGTACACGCCTTTTGGATGCGCTCGGACGATAGCCTCTCTGGGCCAAACCAATCACCACTTTCGACTTGCCATGCAGCACGTCTGGCCTGTACGTATTGGTGCCACACTGCTCGTTTGCTGACACCACTGCGCGTGCAATGAAGGTTTTGCTGCTTGCAGGAGCTTTTGAAGGTAACCGAGGAACGCGGCATGAATTCGTATAGGTTGCTGGTGCCAGAGATGGTCTTTGCAAGCAACCCCATCAAACACGGGGACCTTCTTGCTGCACGTAAGGTATGGCACTCTGTCTGCAAGACATCGTGACTATGAGCAAAGCCCCATATCAGAGAACATGATTGCCCTCAGTATCCTGTGGCTTGAATGCTCAAGTGCTTTGGCTCACGCTCAGATGCTACTGATCACAACACTACAAGCTGAGAGGGCAAGAAGAACCATGAATCAACACAACTGGCGCTGCAGAGGGCTGTGGCAGCCAAGGCAAAGCAGGTAAATGAGCAGGAGAGAGCGCCCCTGATGTCGTGGCTTGCTGGCAAGAGACTGCAGCAACACATAGTCCCTTTTCAAAAGAGCAAGGCTGAAGCAGCAAGATTGGCTGACCTGGGTGCTCAGCTGTCTCAACTTCTGTTGCCCACTGCACATTTTTACATCCACCCCAGAGATGCTCAGCATCACTTTGTACTGAGCACCAAGGTTTGACAAGCATGATTTACGCAACAGCTATGCATGAGCTATGTGCATCACACGAGCTTTGGCATTCTGCTTTGTCACCAAAGGCAGCATACCACTGATTGGGCAGGCTCAGCTGTTCCTGTCAATCACGGTCGTCGCAACTGCCATCTTCTGACTGCTTGAGGTTGATACGCACACTCAACAAGGTGTTCTGCACAGGATCTGGAGAGCATTGCTGGCTGCAACACAAGGAAGCGCAAGAAGGAGGCTATCAACCCACAACAGATATATGCATTGGAGGATGTACATGTTGTGGCGCGCCGTGTGCACAAAGATCACGCAGGTGCTACTCATTGCCAGTGTATTGACCAATTTCATCATTTGAACATCAGGCGTGCTCATTCTGACGCTCAAAACAAGCCGGCCTGGCCAGACAATTATTGTACCACGCACACCTAGCACTTTTGTTAGATCGTATAGATTACATCCTGAGCTATTTACTGATTCACTCTATCCTTCAGACTGCCACGACTTTGATTTTGCCCTTTGCCCTGCCATGCTGATTCAGCATGCATCGACTCTCAGCAAGCACCTCATTTCGCAGCAATTTTGCAAATTCTGTGCTGCGTCATGGTATACAAGGCAACGACAAGGGGACACATCTGCCTGCAGGGTGCAGACGGGCTTGCAATTGGACCAATCTCAGCAACTGTAGCAATGCTGATGCCTTGCAGGTCTCATGGCTGCAAGGGCTGCACGTGATAGAGCCAAGGAGCAAAAAGACATTGATGCAGAGCAGCGTCGCAAGCGCCTTGCAGATGCTGCGGCGCACAGGAGGGCAAAGCTGCTGGTATGTGCGCATGCATAGCCTAGCATACGTCACAAGCCTCATATGATCATGCTGGTGGGCTGACTGCCTGACATGTGTTCCAGCTGCAGCATGGCTCACCTCTTGTGGCAAATGTACAGGACTGCCCTGTTTCTTAATCATGTGCACGCTCAGGATTGCATGCAAAGCTACATATAACATGACTAACACTCTCAGTGCACCGCCTCTGCACATGACTTATGTTGACTCATACACTAGTATGACTATAGACTCACTTTGCTAACATGTATGATCAAAGGGCTGCTTTGAGCTGCAGAGTCTGTTGCCAGAAGATCCTTTGAAGCATCCCAAACCACGTGTGTATGGTACTCAGCTGGAGTCTTGGGTTCTTGAGGAGGCTGTTGCTGCTTACACTGGCACAGGACCATCTCTGCAAGCTGCAGTGGACCTGTACAAACGCAATGTGTTTCTGGCGGTGAGTTTGACTTCAGCGTCTTTGAATTGCTGGGAATTTGGGCTATTTGCCGTGGGGCAGCAACCCTGGTCGAGTCAACGCTTTCTCCTCAGCAAGCGCACAGATGTTTGTATGGATTCAGTCAGCTTTGTCCCTGAATGACTTTGCAGCTTGTTGCTCATAGCAGTGTTTGGGTATGGTCAATAAGGCGGGTGCCAACATATCTGGCAACACGGCATACTACTTATCTTGCAGTTGTCGTCAGTCCAAGTCAATGCACAGCCAGCGCTCAGTCCTGAGTCTCATGTCCCTTGCTCCCTTGACACCCAGACTCAAAGAAGCTAATCATACCATCCACATGTGTTCAAGTTGGTTCATTTCTCCTGCTGCAGAGTGAGTCTTGCACGTTCCGCTCAAATCTGCAAAGTCTCAAGCAGGATTTGCACAAACACAAGAAGAACCAGAAGCTCAGGACACAGCGAGGTCATGCAGAAATGGCGCACACCATTGGTCAGACTGAGGCTGAGCTTCGTGCTGCTGCTGGTGAGGCTCACAAGCAGTTTGCTGGCTTTGACTTCTTTACCAACACTTTGCCTGGTGTTCATCAAACTTTTCATCAAACCTGTGCCCAACTGTGTCTTCTGCTGTGTGCACGTCCTCTCATAGGGCCCAACTGGTTTTGATGTGGTGGCAACTACATATAGCAGTGCAAATTGACACCCACGCAAGTTGAATGTGTCATTGCTGCGCCCTCACATGCGTTTACCAGGATATTGTGACATGGAATCTGGTGTCGCTGCATTTGTCATGCATCATCATGCAACACCACACAAGAGGTCTTGTTGCAATTGCTGAAGCCATCTTCTTCTTGCTGCAACTGCTGGCTGTTTGAGCCTCACAACCCAATAAGGCTGTCATTGCCTCAACTGTCTGTGGCTGGGTCTGCTGGTCTTGCAAAGAAAAAGAAGAAAAAAAAGAACTTTTTACGCCACTAGGCGTCATAACGGGAACCTCTGTTTATAGAGGCAGCCCGGGAGCAGCAACCATCAGAAAGTTGACCTATGAGGGGTCAGCCTGTCGTCTTTTGCATCTGTGATTGGTCCTACCTCTTGCAATAATTGCTTCGTCTCTTCTCTCACTCCTTCTCGCTTTTTGCTTGCTCTGTTCTCTTTCACTTCTTCTGCTTCTGCACTATAACTCTTCTGCATGTTTCTTGGATCGCCGATGATTACCATGTGCTTTGTTGCATGTAGAGAGGAACGCCTTGTGGACCCTAGGAACTGAAATTGGCTTTTGGAAACCTGAAGCAGGCATGCGAAGCGACAAGAGCCAAATTCATGCCAATGCCCTTCAGAAAGTGCTTGATTTGCCTCATCTGCCAAACACCTTCAGAAAGCAGGTACAGTAACTTCTCGTTGGAGGGACATGATGTGAGGACATTCTTGATGTAAGGATAGTGCAGCTGGGAACCAAGCACTGCTTTCTGACTGCAGTGGTCTCTGTGTAAGGACAACTCACTGGACAACTTCCTTGGTGACTTATGTTGTTACACAAGAGAAGTCACAGTAAAACAGTTCTTATGCCCCCCGCCCAACACTGTCGCACTTTGCCTCAGAGCAGAATTTGTTGTGATACAGAAGCTGATGACCGGCAGAGCAGGTTGATTTGTCTACTGAAAGGCGTCATATTAATCATGGCCTGCACAGCGTCAATTCCATCGGTTGGCATAGCTGCATGTACAGTCTGCCCTGAATTCAGCAATCTGATGAGGAAGCAGAAGTCAGCTTGTCAACTTGTTGCAGGTGGTTGATCAGCATCAAAATTGCTGCTTGCATGGCTCCCATGTCACTGAGACTGCTTGCTGACCAACAGAAGAATGTGCAGTATGCCCTGCATTCAGCAATCTTATAGAGAAGCAAGACTTAGCATGTGAGCACATTGCAGGCTGACCACCAGCACTGACTCTGCTTCTTGCATGACTTGCATGTCACTAAGGCTGCTCAGCAAGCAGTCAGGCTGTTTGCTGACTGACACAATATGCCTTGCTGACCTGATCATTATCATGACTTGCTAACGCAGATTCCATGACCCTGCTTGGTACATACAGAGGCAGTGACCTGCGTTCAATCACTTTTGCCTAAACCAATCTGCACCAACACGACTTCATCCTGAAATAACTGAATTTTTGTGACGCTCAAGACAAGCCTGCCTGGCGAGACAGATCCTGTGCCACAGACAAATAGCAATGCATGCTAGAGAGTGTCACTAACAATGATGATAATAAATATTAAGAAGGCATTCCAGCACATGTGCTAGGTGTGTATGGCTCAGATCCGGTCTTGCCAGGCAGGCTTGTTCTTAGTATCTTTGTAGGGACATCTGATATTCAAAATGTGAAAATCAGACAAAATTATGTCATTTCAGATGATGATTATGGACTGACGCCCCTGCACACTATTGTTGCTGTTCTGCCAAATGCAACACTGTGCCTTGCTGTGTAGATAGCTCAAGCCATGAGCCAGCCTGTTTCAGAGCGGCTGAGGGAACATTTGGAAATCACTGCCATCAGTGACAAGTGTGCAAGGCGGTCTCTGGCTGTGCTGTGGCGTGATGAAGGCGGCCCAAGTTGCCGCTGGGAGTTCACACCTTTCTGAAGGCAACTTATACAGCAGTCCTTTCTAAAAGGGACCTATGTAGTAGTCCTTTTGTTGTCGGAGGATGCATCAATGGTTTGCATGAATGACAGCAATAGTAACGTTACTGTTTGCGCTTGGTACATGTGGGGCGCTGACTGCTTTGAGTGGGAGCCCTTGGGAATCACCTTTGCTCACATTGTGCAGTACAGCCAGGAAACAAAGCTGCTGACAGACGACTTGAGGCAGTTTGCTCTTGATGGTCTGTTGCTGCACAAATCCCCGCAAACGCAAAACCCTCCAATGACAATGCATCAATGATGATGCAGTCCTCTGCACTGAAGCATGATGTTTGCAGTAGTCAGCTTGATGATGTTACGCTTGCTGCATCTTATGCCTTGCATTTTCCTTTTGTAGAAATCAGGTTCTGGTGACACGATTTCAATGCCCTCCCTGATTCACAGTTGAAATCTGCGCATTGCAGTGCACCGTTATACAGCATGGAAGCATGCAGTCATGTTGAAGGTAGATGCAGCACTGTCAAGCGCAAGTTTTGTGATAAATCAGCTCGCAAGAAGCAGAGCTCCTGTGCCTTGATGCTGCTTTGCAAAACGACATCGGTGCAGGGTGCAATCCAGTATGTTTGCAACTGCATCCTCTGGTCAGGCAAATTTAGAGTCCTTCTGGAAATGTCAAAAGCTCAGCTCATGAAGTCTGTGGTAGCAACAAGGGCAGCATCACTGTCACAGCTGAACATTTTGACATAGCAGCAAAAGGCAATTAACAGAAATATAGCGTTTGTCCTCAGAACAGACTGCACTGTCACAGCCCTAGCTACTTGTACTAATTGCAAC
The DNA here is from genome assembly GCA_002118135.1 of Trebouxia sp. TZW2008. Lineage (NCBI taxonomy): Eukaryota > Viridiplantae > Chlorophyta > Trebouxiophyceae > Trebouxiales > Trebouxiaceae > Trebouxia > Trebouxia sp. TZW2008. The sequence goes on along the minus strand of BDIU01000225.1, from coordinate 113,229 downwards.
TAAGATGCTGGTGATCTCTCACTACAGCTAAGCGTTTAGCATCGCCAACTTCCAAATACAACCACCACATGTCAGGACTAGTACTGACAGTTGCCATTGTCATGCTATCTGGACGAGGAGTCACAGATACCAAGCGAGCGCAAGTAGATTGCAAGAGAGTCGGGGTTGCGTGTCTGCATGTGGACAGTCCCAGGACCAGTGAAGCGGCAGACTTTGCCCTCATCAGAAACCATCGATGTCATGAAGCTGCCAATGCTTTCAACGTTGTATGTCATTGATGCACTCCATGCAACTAGATGATCATTGTCAATGATGTATTCCTGACCAGACTGAAGTTGCACACTGTGAATGGCACCAAGGGAGGTGATGAATGCCACGCCATTCCCTGATAGCTTTGTCACAAACAAGCCCTCTCCAGAGAAGAAAGCCTGTTTGAATGTCTGCCTCTTGAAAGACTTCTGCAATCCAGTTGTCCAGCCTAGGAAGCAGCTCTTGCCAACAAACCACTCGTTGCCGCCACTGATGTGCAGCGGCATGACATCTGACATTGCTGGTGGGGCAAGCAGAAGCTCCCTGACACAGCAAACACATTGTTGTCTTGCAGTGCTTTGCAATGCCAGCTGAGCTGACTGTTTGCAGCTGCAGCATATTTTGAGCTGGGTCAGCGCCTCTGTGGTGGTGTGCTTTGCATTGGCAAATGAGCTGATTGCTTGCAGCTGCAGCATGCTTGAGTATGATCAGCGCCACAACAAAGATTCCAGGTCATCCTAGGTCAACTTTGTACAATTGTTGGGCTCAACAGGCAACATGTCAAAAGGTAGCCTGATGCATATGAGTCAACAGGGTTGAAGAGCCATGCAGCAAGTAAAGCATGGCGTTGACTTGATGAGTGCTGACTGGACAAGATGCATCACTAAGCATGACCGACAGCTCGCTCACCCAGGACCGTTCGGTGCTGTGACGGTGCTTGAGGCCACATCGTCGGCTGAAAACAGCTTTTTGATTCTGAACTTTCCTTCTAACTTGAGATTGGCGGACATGCCTGCCATGACGCCTGCTGTGATGTGAATGCTGGTGTTAGGGGGCAACTGGCACCGCACGAGAGTGTTGACGTCGCGATGTAAGATTTCGTAACGGATGCCCTCGGCTTCGCCGGTGACCGGCTCACTTTCAGGAATCTTGCTGGGGGCATGAGGTTGAGCATGCGCAGGATTGGGTTGGTATGATTGAGAAGGAGGCTGCCATTGTTTCCCTGATAGTCGTAGGTCGAATAAGCCTGCTGCTGTCCAGGCGCGTTGTACGGATACATCGGACCAGGTGGTGGATTGGGTTGCCACTGCATTGCGCTTGTTGCTATCGCTTGCGCTATTGCAATTTGTGCTGTATATGGTATAATTTTGGCATACTACACCATCGCTCCTCTTAGCTCCGGTGACTTATCCGATTTCCCGTTAGGTTACCCAATCAAACGCGCTGCTCGCTTGTCATTATTAAGGTCAAATTACCTCTGTGTCATAATTGGTAGTTGCTAAGCTAAGCACGTGGTCATCGAAGACTCCCATGCCCTCTTCATCCAGTGGTGCACGTGTTACGAACACGGGCCTGCGAGCCAGCGTGAAATTTGCCAGTGCCCGTTTGCTGCAGGAAACGCATGGACAAGCCATCGCGCATCAAATGGTCACAGGCCTGATCAGCCTGACAGGCAGCAAGGCCTGAAGGACTACGCGCTTGTGCTTGCAAAATTGGTGATAGTGTTGCATGCTGCGCAAACAGTCTGTAGCTAATTTGCAGGGCGAAGCTTCAAATTCGCTGATGCTTGTGTGCAGTTGTTCATTTTGCTAAAGCAGCTCTGTGCTGCCCATCTCAGTGTAAGACCAAGAAGGCTGCATGACTCGAGCTTCGATCAAGCACCGAGTGGCCGTGTCGTATTCCACTACAGCACAATTTATCAAAGATTCAAACCGTAACACTGCAGTCAAGAGCTTTGACTGGAAACTTGTCTGAAGCGTACAGGCTGCAGCTGCTTGCCGTGCATGCACAACACCTAGTCCTGCGCAGCGCAATCCAGGCACCATGGATGCGTTTGTGTCAAGGACGTTGTCTGTCTCTATACCACAACCCTCGCGTGCATGGGAGCCTTCAGCCTTGCAGTTGCTGCCAGATGAGATCTTCGCCATGGTCGCAAAGTCCCTGCTACGGTTGGACAAGTTGAATGATCCGTATGGGTGCGCTCGGGCGATAGCGTCCTTGGGACAGACCAACCACCATTTTCGTCTTGTCATACAGCGGCTGTGGCCTGTACGTGCTTTTGGCTTCAGCGCCAATTCGTGACGATCGCACATTCCAGCAACACCAATGTAATCATGCAGGATCTCTTGAGGCTCATTGAGAGAGTCAATGTGCGTGGCTACAAGGCCCTGGTACCAGAGATCAGCTTCGAGGTCAACCCCAGCAAACCCCGAGAAGCCATCCATGCACGCCGGGTACAGCCTCGAACTCTGCAAAGCATTGTGATCCTGTTGCAAGTATGTCCAGCACAGAGCAACACATTCTTCAGACCAGGTTGATCTCTCAAAAGCAACATAGCCTCACCTGCATGCAGAGCGCGCATGCTCAGCACATTCGCGTGACATGACAGTGTGAGTGTTTCACAGATGGCTCATGTAGCCCATGCAGAGCAACAGAGCAAGCTCGCTGAAGAGTTGATGAAGCCAAGGCCTTTTGGCGAGAAGCCACCACCTCGCAATGTCCCATTTCAGAAGACCAAAGCAGAAGAGCAGCGGCTGGCAGAACTTGGTTTCAAGCTGTCCAAACTTCTGCCAACCTGTGCCTCATTCTATATCAGCTCCAAGAGTGCTCAGGAACACTTTGTTTTGACTGCCAAGGTGTGACAGGAGCCTTTGTAGTGTATGCATATTTGAAGCGCGTCGCAGTTCATGATTCAAAGCTGAAGCTTGCTCACCGGTCATTACAGCATGGGCTGTTTCTTGTGCCAGACATCGCTGCAAAACCCTTGCTTGTTTGTGCAGATCATCTTCAGCCGCTTCAGTTGCTGCAGCACTTTGATCACTTGCAGACAACTAAGCGAGCTCTTTTGTGGTGCAGTATTTGGAGAGTATTTCTGGCCGCCACAAAAGGAAGCGCAAGAAAGAGTCAGTGAACCCCCACCAAATCTATGCATTGGAGGATGTTCATGCTGTAGCACAACGCAAGCACATCTATGAATCAGGTACTGCGCGTTCATGCTTGAGAAAATCTAATTGTGCCCCGCAACCCATGACAAGTTAGCAGTCACCAAGTACGACCTGATTGAGACATGATTTTGCAAAAGTGGGAAACATTCTTGGTACATGGAGCACATGCACATGAGACACCCATGCCTGAGCTAAGTGTTGGAATGACATTGGCTGGTCTGACTTTCCAGACTTGACTATCACACATCCTGGTGATGACATTGTCAACACAAAGCCTGGCAGGACAAGAATTGAGCCACATACACCTACAACATAAGCCAGATAGTGTAGTGACTGTGAGTAACTTTCACTTTGTACAACTGCCTACACCCAAGCCTTTTGATGAGTGCAGGGCTTTTTGCTGAAAGGGCTGCACGTGACAAAGGCAGGGTGCAACAGGAGGTGGAAGAGGAGCAGCAGCGCAAGCGCAGCGCAGATGCCGCTGTACAGCGGAGGAGAAAGTTGCTGGTAATCTGCCGTGTTGACAATTACACCATGCATATGCATTGCATGCACATGGGACAAAGTTCACGAGACTCATGGAGAAAAGCGTCGCAAACGCAATGCAGCTGCTGCTGCTCAGTGGAAACAGGAGCTGCAGTGAGCTCCAGTCTTGACAATCACACCATGCATATGCATTGCATGCACAGGGGACAAGTTTTGGGCGCAAAATCAGACTGATGGAGGGATGCGTCGCAAATGCAATGCAGCTGCTGCTGTGCAGTGGAAACAGGAGCTGCTGATGAGCTGCAGTCTTGACATTTGTGCCGTGCATATGCATTGCATGCACATGTGCCCAAGCCAGGGAGCAAGAGCAGGCTGATGCACAACAGCGACGCAACTGCAATGCAGATGCCGCTGTCCAGTGGAGACATCAGCTGCTGGCGAAATTTGCTTTCACAGCAAAAGCGTTGAAGGTCATGTCATGCAGTGCATGCACAGGTGCATTCAAGCTCAAAGTTCATGTGCTTGCCTCTCAGTCATCACAGCAACGCATCAAAACATACATGAACTCAATTGGATCACCCCGTGTCCAAACTTCATGCACTGACCTTACCCAAATGGAAGGCAGCAACACTGCCAGTGCAGGCCTCACAAAGTTTTTGTCAGTGATGCTGTGTAAGGCAGTTGGCATGACATGCTATTTGTGTGTGCAGAGTCTGTTGCCAGAAGACCCAGACTGGTGTGTTTGCCAGCTAAACTAATGGTTTCATGGCACTTGGCATGACATGCTGTTGTTGTGTGCAGAGTTTGTTTCCTGAACACGCACTGAAGCACTCAGTGCCATACTTATGTGCAGAGTCTATTGCCAGAAGGCCCGCTAAAGCACCGGATACCAGACTTGTATATGTGAAAATTAGACTCATGGACATTGCTATATGCAGAGTCTGTTGCCAGAAGACCCGCTGAAGCACCCATACCCACGCTCCTTCTTTCGCCCTTGTCAGCTACACTCGTGGGTGCTGGAGGAGGCAGTTGCGGCTTACACGGGCACAGGAGCATCTTTGCAAGCTGCAGTGGACATGATTTGAGATGATTTGAACTTGCAGATCCCTCTACAAGCTGTTCTTGTCTCAAGCTGCAATGGACATCTACTACAAGCGCAATTCCTTCATTGCAGTGAGGTCACAGCGTTCTTGCGCATCACTTTACAAGTTGCTTGGCATGTAGATTGCTCTGGTTGCAATCTGCAGTGGGCATGTACAAGTGCAACTTGTTCGATGCAGTTAGATTACTTTCATGTGTTGGCACAGAAAGGTCTGTTTGGGACTAGTTCACTGCCTCTGTATGTACTAACAAGGTGACACAGCCTCATAAGCAAGCATGGACATGCAAACACAGACGTGCAAACATGGATTTGCACCAATACAGGGCATCACTTCACAAGTTGCTTGGCATGCAATCTGCTTCTGTCGACAATGCCAGCATGAATGCCAGCTGGCCCCAACTAAATTCCCAGCAGCGTGTTGCACTCTTGTCTTGTTTGCAGCCAACAGTTCTGCCACAACTAGATCCTCAATATGAGCAGACTAGCCATGTGCAACAAGCACACAGTATTGGCCGCTGCATTCTGTCAATATAAATTCAGTACTGAACTGCAGACCTCCTTGTCAGCTTGCCATGTGCTTCCTCGTCGGGAAGCCCCGAGTTGATTCTACGCACAGAGGCTCCGTTTTCGCGCCTAACAGCATGAAATTGTCTTTCCTTGGAAGGTCTTGTCTTGGTCCATCGCCACATTGCAGGCTGCTGCTGCAGTGTGTGTATCTTAGTTCCTGCAGAACTTTGCAAAATCAAAAGAAAGATGTGCACTTTCACGACAGGAGACTCACTAGTAGTGTCTGCAGGGTGACCTGGTTTCTGCAAAACCTTATAAGACCTGAGGACGGATGTGTACGCTCATGATTACCGACTGACTGGTAGTGTTTGTCTCAGTCAATCGCCACACAGCAGGCTGCTGGTGCAGAGTGAACGCCCTCATTTTCGCCAAACTTTGCAAAACCTCAAGATGGATGGGCAGAGGCACAAACGGAAGCTTGCTGCTGAACAGTGGACTTCTCAATGGAAGCAATTGTCTGAGTCAATCACGACTTTTGCTGCAGACAAATGCTCCGGACTCTCTGAAACACTGCACAAGCTGAGGAGACATTTGCAACTTGACGAACAGAGACACAAACTGGCTGCCAATCCGTGTACAAGGCGTTTGTCTCAGTCAACCGTGACTTCTGCTGCAGAGCGAATGCCCTGGTTTCTTCTCAGGATTGCGAACGCTAAGAATAGATTTGCAGTCCCACAATAAGAGACGGAAACAGCTCGCTTTTAGCAGGTGGAAATTAGCTGAGCTTGGGGCACACCCCATAGGAAAGACTGAGCCAGAGCTTCGAGCTGCAGCTGGTAAGCTTCTAGGCCAGCAAAGACAGCAAATGAAAAAGGATCAAAAAGGCCATGAAAGCACCACAGCATTCCCAAAGTTCTGATGGTTTGATGGGTTGTGATTACCTCTTTCCTTGCATCATCAGCAACCCAGCTTTGCACCCAGCATCAATGCAGGCAAAGCTTATGCTGCTTTGTCGCACTGACAGGCAACAATACAGCCAAGCTATTTAATGAACATGGTATAGCGTACTTAATTGCACATGCATTTGGATCTGGTGTTGGGGTTTTTGGGTTCCTATGAAGCTTGGTACAACTGTTGGGCTATCCTGGCACCCTGCCATGCATCCAATTTGCAGCCCGAGAATACTTGGTAGAAGTCCGATGTTAGGCCACACTGTGACTGTAACTGTTAAGCCACAGGTCTCTTTCTCTGGACTGTGATGTTGCCTAGGTCATAGTAGCCTGTCAAAAAGAAAAAGAAAAGTCTGCGCCATTAGGCGTCCTGGACAGGAGTCTCTCTAAAGAGGCAGCCTATTATTATGAGGTTGTGGCAGTTTATAAAACAGCACACACAAGGTGCATACACAGGGCGCAAATATGATTTGCCATCTGTATTGAGCGTGTTTGAAATCCTTTTCTTACATTGCAAGAATTTGTCAACTTTCATTCAACTCACAGAACATGGTAAGAAACATGGTACTGAGCAGTGTGACTTGTTTGGCGCCTGCAGAGAGGGATGCCTTGTGGTCCCTAGGGGTCGATGTCTTGTTGAGAGAAAAACCGGCAAGCATGTGTACTTCTCCAGAAGGCATCAATCACTGGCAGGTGGATGCCAATGCTATTCAGAGAGTACTAGACATTGCTCACCTGCCAAATTGCCTCAGAAAGCAGGTGCTGTCTACTACTCAAGTAATCATCGAGTCTTTTGTCTGTTCGTTAGCTCACTTGCTCATCCACTCACTCACTTGCTCACTCATTCATTGACCCAATCACTCACTCACTGATTACTTTTTTCATCACATTGTACAGTTGTGAGGCCTGTTCGCAATAGACCATTTTCATACGTCTCCAAGCAAAGCTGTGCTGGAGGCATCACAGAAGCAATCTGCAACTGACATGAAAGGACTTGCTACTGTGAAATCAAATGTCCAAATCTGTCAACAGTCTTGTGCACTAGCAGTTGCATGAATTCCTGTCATGCTGCAAGTTGCTGCTGATGCAAGATGGCTGTTGAGCGTCAGGAAGCGGATATCGCATGCACGTCAGGCTGCAACCACCAACTTTTTCTGCACATGGGCTAAATTACAACAAGTTTGTTTGCTTTGACAGAATCTTTGACTGTGACCTTTAGCAATGGTGACTTCACACCCTGTTCTGATGTACTCAAGCAGCAGTGTCTCTGTGCTTTCATACCTGCAGAATTGCAACTGTCCATGGTCCTGTGTGTCTGACCTGCTGTTCATGGGAAATGACCTTGACACCCATGTTCTCAAACTGCGATGTAGATTGCTCAAATGATGGCACAGCCTACATGTGCAGCAGACCGCTGTCGGGAGCATCAGGCTATCAGACTGATCGTGGGCAGGTGAAGAGGCATTGCCAGGCTGACGTATTGCATGACCAAAGCGTCCCAAAACATGGCCAACAGGGTTTGGCATTCTGGTTTTGGGTTTGGGAGGATGCAGAAGTAGCATGTTACACCTACAATGCTGATGACTCCTTATGAGTCGCACAGCTTGCCATGTGTTTGATGCAAGCTGAGGTTTGACTTGTACTGGCTTGACATGTTGAGCACTCCACATGAACGCAGGGTGCTCTGACTGACCATGTGTTTGCTGTACGCAAGTTGGACCACTGCAGTACGTCGTCGTTAGGCCTGAGAAGGCTCTTCTGTCTCTTGTCCACTGTCAGTGTGTTAGGTGCACCATCTTAGAGTGCTTCTGACAATCATTTTCGTTTTGGTGTTGATTGTGTGCATCATGGTCGTGAGTCATTGTGCAGTGCTTGAGGAATTTTGGAATTATATATATATATATATATTTCACACCTAACAAGCTGTGAGGGTCAGGTTGTCAATGACATTTCTCTTGAAAAACAGCAACTGATGATTCATGGTGATCCGTAATGTCAAATGCAGTGTCATGCTGAGTTTGTGTGACATATTGCGCCTTCACTGTTATGCATTTAGCCAACTGCCTCTGCATGACACGACTCTGCCCGTATCGGTGCAATGGCATGCTCTGTACCTGCTCAGGTACCTGTTGTGGTCACTATATTCATTGCTGGATGACCTTTATGAGCATGACCGTCAGTCAGACTTTTTGGCTGGTCACACATAGGTCCAGCAATATCCTAAAGCAGCGTGCACATGACCATCGCAGGCTTGACGCGCAACTGATGCAGCGGAACATCACGCGAGCAGGCTTGCGGTGAAATCGCACTGAGAGTGCAAAATCTACACATGCAGCCAAGCTCTGTCTGCCGTATGGACACCTGGCGGGATTCTCGATCAGGATTCTGAAGCATATCTGACAGACGATACAATCGCAGACAGCGTTGTTAATCTTCGAGGCCCCGCGCAGCTGTTAAAGCGCGCCTGAGCTTCCCCCGGGCGCATCTCGGTGACACCAAGGTTGCAATTCAAATTCAAGGCTGACCGCCTCGCACTCTTCGAATCACTAGGACCGATGGGGCTTGCAGATCTCTTGCTTCGGAAGCACACAGCTATCGCAAAAGTCTTGGTACCTAGTAGCGTTGCGTTTGGATTCTTTTATACCCTCAATCACGGCACAAACCCGTTGTCGGACGCAAAAAGCGCCACTCTAGGTAAGCCTGAGAGGCCAATAAGCAAACCTATCACGCAGCTGCTAAGTTCTTGAATCACTCAGCTTATGATCTGAACAATACTGGCCTCCAGGTACTCCAAGTGCCCCTGTAGCATACAGCTTCAAAAGAAGTACTATCGGTGCCGGCGATGCAAGCAGCCAGTGACTCTGAACTGGAGGCAGACTTGCCAGGTGCAATCAGAAGCTTTCTCCTTCAGAACAGTCAGAATCTCCCCCAGATTCAGCAGCCCTGGGCGCTGAGGCTCGGGTTTTTGACAGGCTTCAGCCCTGTCCCTCAATTTTGACGCAACAACCATCTGTTCTGCCCGCCCTGGATGCTGTTTTTGTGGCAGTTGTCCACTCAATTTTGTAGATGTAGCTGATACTTGATAATGATAGTTTCTTGACATGTACAATAGCTGTCTGATGAATATGACAATTTTGCACGAAAAATTTTTGTGTGTCAATTTTGATGATGAGGTAGCCCTGGAGCTGTTGTATAATGCTGGCCTGCCCTGAAGTGCTCATTGCAGCCATTGTAAGTTGATTTTGGCGTGCTCTCCTGCTCTGCGTGTGCTGATACGCTTAATGCATTTGCATGCATGCATGGGGATGTTGAGGGTTTCTCAGCTATCTTCAAGCTGATGATGGTGACACATAAACAGCACATTTGGGTTCAGAAAGCCAATTTGACTGGTTCCAAACTGCGTTGCATCATTTTGCGTGGTCAAGTTGCCATGCAACCCAAAAAAAATACACGCAAGGTCTGCTGCAAAAGCTGTCTCAGGTTGGTATGACCTCCAGAGCATACGGCAAATTCGCTCGCATCAGCTGGCCTAAAGCCTTGCGCACTGTTGGTTGCACACTACAGACAAGCTTTGCTAGGTGAGGGAAGATCGCCTGCAGCTCGTTTGTCCAGGCCGCATTATGGATACTGTAGTAGCTCTCTAGCACAGCAACCACCAAGGGTGCCCTGATGGCCTGCACAGGCACACCAATGTTGTCATGTTGCTGCATCAAAAGCGTATGCTGCTGTTTACAGAATCACCTAACAAGTGTGCAAGGTTTTGGTATTCCAAGCAGCACGGCAATGTGCAAAGTGCAGAGAGCAAACATTCATTCCAGTGCCAGTTGGGTGCCTCTGTGCCATGCATTGTTGTCGCACAAAAGGTGCGTGCAGACACAGTCCTTACGCATCCTAATAAGCTGTCAAGTAATCGCACAAAACAGTTCAGGTGGAATGCCACAAGCTGTGTCAAGCTGGGATCAGAGCATGCTGCAATCTCACGATAAATGACTGTCGCAAAACAAAGACAGTTCACAAGCTGATCATGATGCTCTTACAAGCTTCATGAAACAAAGCCAAAATCAATAGCTTTGAGTGTATCGTTAGACCCATCTGTTCCCAGCATGTGCCATCTACGACGTGCTGTGCAGCAATCTTGTTGTCAATGATTGTAGCAACATACAAGCAGGTTGTGCACTGCCTCACTGAGCCCACCTGTTCCCAGGATGTGCCATTTGTAACATGGTGACACCAGCAAATAGTAAACAGGCGATGCAGAGTGCTTGTTTTGGCATGCACAAGGCAGAGCCATGCATCTTCACTAGCAAGCGTGACAATGATCAGTAATGCTGAAGGTGCTTTGTAAGTGAGCCCACCTGCTCCCAGGATGTGCCATCTGTGACATGGTGTGGGTGGCCAGTGTGCTCATGGTGAGCAGTAGTGCTGTGCCAAGTGTCCAAAGCTGCTCTGCTGATGACCTGTCGACACACTTGCAGCAAGCGCTGCTGGGCTGCTTCTGCCACCTCTGCATCACCTGCAAATGAACTCATACAAAATGAAACAAAAAAAATGACAAGAATATAAAACTGGGACGAAGTGATGTCAGGTCTCTTGAGCAGCTCTGGTGATGACCTGCCAGCACAACTGCAGCAAGCGCTGCTGGGCTGCTTCTGCCACTTCGGCATCGCCTGCAGTGAAAAGGAAATGACCTGCAAGGATCTGGAAAGGAACGGGACATGAATAAAAATGCAAGAGACAAAAGTAGAAATGAAACGGCTTAGTCAAATGCAATGCTCTGTGTATGCCCCGTCGACAAAGCTGCAGCATGTGCTGCTGGAAAGCTGCTGCCACCTGGTGATCGTCTGCAGTGAAACAAATTGCAATGCAGCAGAATAGGACAAAACAGAACAGAACAGAACAGAATGAGACAGCGGGACGGCTCAAACTGATCGTTGCACAACAAAAGGATGAAGGCCAAAGTCAATCATCGTAACGCCATGAGGCATTAGATTGCACTCAAAGCTGCGTCTGTCATCATTCCGCTGGCTCATCTTGGATTTACATGCTAACTGGCACATGCCTGGGTGTGATCTCATGACCACTCTCTATCCCTTATCCCACTCTCTAAGGGATAGAACTGTTAAGCCGTTACAACCACACACACCTAGCACTTTTGCTAGAGAGTGTAACCATTCTTATTATTGTTGCATCTAGCACCTTTACGACATATCGCTCTGATGAGCACGACATGAAGGCCGAAGTGAGCAGCAGGCCCCACCTGACTGTAAGCTGCGCTTCAGGGCTTCTATAAGCAGCACTCCCCCTTCAGCCTCCTGTCGCATCAACGCCGGCCACATAACAGCGTCAACTTCTGGCGCAAGCGCCGCTGCAGCAGCTGCCGCAGCAGTCCTGACACCCCTCTCTTGCACCCCATTGGCCGCAATCGCATGGCTTGCCGCTAAAGTCGCGGCATCACTCACAGTCCCATCTTCAATCGTCTCAGGCTGATCAGCGATGTGATCTGATTCAGCAGGCCGGATGTCCATTGCACTGTCTAGCAGCTCTTTCTGTGGCTGTGGGTTGTGACTCTTGGCAGCTGCAGACTCTGGGTGCGCCACAGCTGGGGCAGCAGGTGCAGCTGCTGTGTCGGGGGTCGAGGCCAATGCTGCTGCACTGGAACTCACTGGAATTGACTCAGCGGTTGAGTCCTGAGTTGCTGACTCTGGCTCATCATGTGCGCTGAGTGAATGGTCAGTATCACCAGTTTCTTGGCCTGCTTGTGACAGTCCTTCTTGGGGTTGATCAACAGATGCTGTTGTTGAAGTTGGCAGCTCTTCCTGTCGCTCTGGAGCTTGTTCACGTCGGTGATCAGCAACATCTGCCTTAGACGCAGCCTCTGTGTGCTGTGTCTGTCCGGAAGGCTGTGCACCCATGCCAGACTGCACAGGGTCATGCTGTATCCCCTCTGAGAGCTCAATCACAGCTTGCGCTGGCAAGACTGAAGTGGGGTCTTCATCAAAGCTGTGCAACAGGCATTTCTGAGCTTGTGCTCTGCTGCTGGGGTTGTAGTTGAAGCTTGCAGCGTCTTGCACTGAGTCCTGCAGCAACCAAATGTATCACAGGCGTGACCTTGCAATCTGCTGCCCATAATGCATGCATGTAAACGTAGGACGTCAGACAGCATGCACTGGCAAGACTGATGTTAGGTCTTCATCAAAGCTGTGCAATAGGCGCTTTTCGGCTTGTGCTCTGCTACTGGGGTCGTAGCTGAAGCTTGCAGCAATTTGCACTGAGTCCTGCAACAGTAGATCACAGGCCTGACCTTGACGCTTGCTGCTCATGCAATTTGCATGGGTGACAGCACAACAGTTGGGACTTTGCACTGTGTGTGCATGACAATGATTGCATGGCTGCTTAAAATCTGCCCATCCTGATGCAGCCATGCAGGTTACTCCATTTTGTACCAACCAGCATGGAAAAGGAGCAAATAACACCATTATGTAATGCCCAGACCATGATGCTCAGGATGCCCAGAAAGCGCCAGCCTGGCAAGACAAACCTTGTGTCTCACACATCTAGCATCCAGGTCAGCAGGCATCAGGCAGTGCACCATTCATCAGCGTGATGTGTCAAAATGCAGTACAACTTCATTGCACATGAGAGACGGTCATGAGTATAGATTCATCACCATTACTGTCAGGGGCCCAGCAGATTTTGTTACAGCCCAGCTGCAACTTGGGAGACAGTGAAGGCAAGAGACAGGCAACTCAAGAGGCACGCAAGTCGAGAGACAGGCAAATTGAGAGACAGGCAGAGCACGCGCAGCACTGTCAGCATTAGCAGCTGGGGCTACAGCAGCAATGCGGGACAACTGTCAAAAGGCAGGCAGAGACAAGTGCAAAGGCTGAGAGACTGCATCTGCAGCACTGTCAACAGCTGCAGCTGAGCTCTACGTGGCATCTTGGAGGCTTGCACGTGTTTGCACTGAACAGCATGAATGGAGACAACATTACAGCAGAGACAGGCAAAGCACCTGTAGCACTGTGAGCAGTTGCAGCTGAGCTTGTGGTGGCATCTGGCCAGCTGCATTGTCGTGTAAGCGGGCTATGATCCTCTGCAGGGACAGAATGGTGTGGCAGCGGTAGCGCAGGGCATCCGACTTGGGCAGACTGCCCAGGATCATATCATGACCCTCCTTTGTGTTCCTGCATCGACACGGTCAACCCCTTGGATTGAGTTGGATTATGAACCTTAGTGATGAAGAAGAAGAGGTAGAGTAACTGCGCAGCATGCAAGCGGGTTGTGATTCTCTGCAGGGACAGCATGGTGTTGCAGCGGTAGCGCAGAGCATCAGACTTGAGCAGACTGCCCAGGATTATACTATGACCCTCCTTTGTGTTCCTGCATTGACACGGTCAACCCCTTGGATTATGAGCCTTAGTGATGGAGAAGAAGAGGTAGAGCAACTGCACGGCATGCAAGTGGGTTGTGATTCTCTGCAGGGACAGCATGGTGTGGCAGCGGTAGCGCACTGCATCAGACTTGGGCAGACTGCCTAGGATCATGTCATGGCCCTGCTTTGCCACAGTCAAAAGCGTCATCGATGGAGCAAGTGAAGAAGAGGAGGAAGAGGGTCATGAGAACAAGAGGGGGTAAGGGTGGAGAAGAGGGTGGGCTGCCGAAAATCATATCATGACCCCCCATTGATCCCCTGCATTGCCACAGTAAAGTCTTCAGTAACAAATCTGATGAACCAAGAAGAGGAGAGAGGCATGCGAGTGGGTTGTGATTCTCTGCAGGTGTAACAGCATTAGCGCAGGGCGTCAGATTTTGGCAGGCTACCCAAACTCATGTTTTGAACCTCTTTAGAACCCTTGCATCAGACACGAGCATCTGTGCACCAGCAATGCACTTCATGACAGGTGAGTGCACAGACGATATAGAGTGACCAAGGAAGCCATAATGACAAACCCATATGCACGAGGATGTTCCTACTGCCAGATGTAAGGTCTACTGCTAAGCAAACAACAATCATACAACCTGTGGTCACCAGCTCACCTGCTTTGCTGATTTGACAACAGACTTGCCAGGCTCTCTAAGCTGCAACCTTGCTGGAAAGCGTCCACTACATGTTGCCAGCCTTCGTCATCAAGCTGGCCAATTGCAGACTGTGCAAGCTGCTGCATGAGACTGACACCCAGCAGCGCCATGCTCTCATCATTGGACTCTACAACGTAGCCAACCAGACAGGACAGAACCTGCAGTGCATACCATGTCACGTGAAACGTGTTGACATTCAATGTATGAAGAGCACAGCAGTGTCATCAAACTGCACAGTGTAACCCTCAGGATAGGATAGCACCTGCAGTGCGCACAGACTTAATGACGACGATGCCATGCCCCCATCATCAGACTCCAATGTGTAGCCCATCAGGCAGGACAGCACCTGCAGTGTATGCATATTACACCATGAAACATTGCAAGCCACAGTCAACTGATGACTGAGGGCAACAGGATCGCAAGACAGAAGCCAAGCTCTCATCGCTTGGTCATCAAGCTGGTCAGGGGCAGACTGCACCAGCTGCTGGCTGAGAATGACTCCCAGCAGCGCCATACTTTCATCAATTGATTCTACAATGTAGCCCACTAGACAGAGCAGCACCTGCAGTGTATGCGTGTTACACCATGAAACATTGCAAGCCACTCAACTGATGACTGAGGGCGGCAGGATCATGAGACAGAAGCGAAGCTCTCATTGATTGAAACTCATGTAGGCCAACAAATACGAACTTACCTGCTTGAGGCAGCTTGAGCCAGCAGTGTTGTACTGCTCCAGCTGTGTGGTGAAGAGGGAGGGCAGGTGCACCCGGCCCTGCCGCTCCATGCGCAACAAGCCCTCCACACTCCAGCCAACCTGTACAGGCAAAGGTCTTGTACAAAATGGTTGACAAATCCACTTGGCACGGACACAAACTGATTGTCAACACGTGATAAAGTTCCGAGTAACCTCCAAAGCGTGTCATCATGTGCACATGGTGACATGGGTTGGTGGGCACAATGTAAATCTGCAAACTAGCAGCAGTGAAGTGTAAGTTGTGCCTAGGTGGTAATGCTGTCATGAAATGTGCAGTTGTTACTTATTTGCCACAGTACATGCTTGGCTTGTATGCAAATTGGGCATTCCATCATATGCAGAGAGCAACAGCACAGTGGGCTGCTCAAGATTGACAGCAGCACGCTTGAGGCTCCCCTGACAAAGCTGATCCTTTGGGCTCTTGCAGTCAGTATGTGACAGAGTGTCTTGCTCTGACAGCATAAACCTCAAGCATCAGCATTGACCTCAGACCCTCAAGCTTGCAGCAAGCCATCTTGGCAGCTTAATCAAGCAGACTTTGTCAAGCACATCAGTGGCACTGTCACTGAGGTCTTGTTGATAATTTGGCAATGCCCAGAATTGGACACAGGAGTTGCTTGGCATAGCATATCAAGTCGAGCGTGCAACATCTTGCACAACAAGCAAAACCAATTCACCCTCACCCACACAACTATGCCCAGCAGCGCACAAGCAAGCTATGAGCCAACGCCGTTCTATCATCAAACGAGACATGACATCAAACAGACAGGGAAAAAGCTCAAACCACCAGCAACAAGGGAGCTCACCACTGCTGTTCCGTCTTTGTCTGCCGCCAGGTGTGACTATGCATTGATCTGAGACCTGATCAGACAGGCCAACATGCAAAAGAGTCACCAACAACAATTCTCACCATTGCTGTTTCTGCTAGATATATCTCGGAATCGACATCAGACCCACTTGCCCACAAACAAGCTTCAGCAAGGATAACACTCGACACTGGCATCCTGACCTCCAGCTCAATGTGACTAGGAGTCAAATCGTGACCCAAACACACAAGCAAACATATAAATGATTTTTGAAAACAACAGCAACAGAAAGAATGCTCACCACTGCTGTTTCATCTTCATCTGCTGCCAAATGTGATTTGGGCAAATCAAAGAGGTAGCTCAAAGGTCCAGAGAAGGCAATTTGCCAGGTGTCAGAGTCCCAGCCACTGCTGAAGGTCTGGATGGTTTCAATCAACACTGCAGCTGCCTCATCAGCTACCTACACACCGGAAATTTAGTCACAAGCTGCAATAATCTAGCTCCCAGATGATAGCTCAAGGGTCCAGAAAAGACAATCTGCCAAGTGTCAATGTCCCAGCCACTGCTGAAGGTCTGGACCACCTCAATCAGTGCTGCAGCTGCCACATCAGCTACCTATATGACAGAATAAGCAAATGATTTTAGGATTGTTGCCAAAAATGCAGCTCAAAGAGGTAGCTCAAAGGTCCAGAAAAAGCAATGTGCCAGGTATCATTATTCCAGCCACTGCTGAAGGTCTGAATGACTTCAATCAACACTGCAGCTGCTTCATCAGCTACCTGCATTACAGCGTGAGAGAATCTGCATAGGCTGCAGATATGGCCCTAAAGTTTGAAGGCATAAGCTGATCAGTCATAGGCTGCAAAAGGTAGCTCAGAGAGGCAGCTCAAGGGTCCACAGAAGGCAATCTGCTAGGTGTCAGTATGGCAGCCACTGCTGAATGTCTCCTCCACCACCAGCCAACATTGCCAGATTGGGCTGGTGATCAAGAGCACCATATTTGAGGTGAGTGTTGAGGCAGAGTGGGGTCCAACACTGGCTATAATGGCAAAGATATCAAATTGTGCGGATGCCCAAGATCTGAGAGAATGCAGGGGATGGGTGGCTACCTCAGGTCTGGGGTCATGGCGGGCTACGGTTGCAAAATGACCCAGGACCAAACCCCAAGGGTGCTCAGGCCTGTCAGCCTCTGAAGCCACTGCCTGTGAGCCTGCTTCGCTGGGGCGGCGGCTAGGGTTTGGAGTGGTAAAGGGCATCTTCATGGAAATGGGTGGCGTATCCCAGACCTACAGTGAGCAGATTTGATCAATTCGTCATGAATTCACTTTGTCTTTGTGGCATACACAGATGGCAAAATCAGCTTGTTGGACTGAGAGGCCACTACCTGTAAGCCTGCCTCACTAGGCCGGCGGCTAGGGCTTGGAGTGGCAAAGGACGTCTTTGTGGCAATGCGTGGAGTGTCCGAAACCTGCACTGCGCAGAACTATTGAGGGTGCTTTTAAGCTGACAAGTCAAGATACGGCTTGTTGAGCAGTTGCGTCAAATGTGCGAGCTAGTCAGGCTTAGAGGCTCCTTCCTGTGAGCCTGCCTCACCCAGGCTGCAGACAGATGCCAGGTGGCAAAGGGCATCTTCATGATAACGGGTGTCTCTTCCCAGTCTAACTCAACATAAGTCTCGTTTGACATGCCCAAATGGCTGAATGATCAGCGTGTATGTCTGAAAGGTCTTGCGACAGGCTGTGAGCCTGCTTCATTGGGCATACTTGTACGGCCTGGGAGTGGCAAACCGCACTTATATGGCATTTAGTTGCATATTTGAGAGCTGCATTACTCAGAATCTCACAAAACCTCTGTAATTGAGCCCTGACTTGTGCTCATGTCACTGAAAGCTCTGGGAGCTGCTCATCATGTGTGCAAGTCAGAAGGAAGGGCAGCGTGCTAATCTTAGGAATTGACTGAGCCAGTCTCCAATCAATGCTTTGCATGACATGCACAGCGCTAATGCTGAGCTCCGCATGGTAGGGGCTGTGCATGACAGCAGCCACAGCAGTTACAATGCCTTGAATGCAAAACGCCATCAGAGGATTGCATGCTGACCTTAGGATCTGGCTGAGCCAGTCTCCAAACAACGCCTTGCATGACATGCACAGCGCTAACGCTGAGCTCTACATGGTATGGGCTACGCATAGCAGCAGCCACAGCAGTCACAATGCCTTGCATGCAGAACGAAATCAGAAGACAGAACACTGACCTTAGAATCTGACTGAGCCAGTCTCCTAGCCACGCGTCGCATGCCATGCACAGCGCTGACGCTGAGCTCTACATGGTATGGGCTGCGCATGGCCCCAGCCACAGCAGTCACAATGCCTTGCATGCAGAACGAAACCAAAAGACTGTACACTGACCTGAGGATCTGACTGAGCCAGTCTCCTAGCCACGCCTTGCATGACATGCACAGCGCTGATGCTCAGCTCCACATGGTATGGGCTACGCATAGCAGCAGCCACTGCAGTCACAATGCCTAGGAAGTGCTGATGACCCACACCAACATCCCCATACAAGGCGGCTATGACTGGTTGCAGCGCGTCTAGAGCCTGATTGACCACTGCTGCAGCAAAGTCTGCTGCTGCCACAATGAGCACTTCCAGGATGCTCCTCCAACCTGCAGCACCGGGATGCGTATGTGTCCAAGGTGCGTGGTGTTTTTGTGCATGTGCAGTGTTGCACAAGACAGCTGCAATTGCTAGTGACCCACGCCCACATCCCTGTACAAGGCTGCTATAACTAATTGCAGCGCGTCTAGGGCTTGATTCATCACTGCTGCTGCTGCAACATTGGCTGCTGCCGCAATCAGGACTTCCAAAATGCTCCTCCAACCTGCAGCACTGTTGTATATGATTATTCATAGTAGGTGAAGTCTGCTCCCGCGTATCACAGAGCAAGACAGGTGCAAGACAGGTGCAAGTGTTTGTGACATATGCCCAAGTGTGTCCCTGTACAAGGCCGCTATGACTGGTTGCAGCGCGTCTAGAGCCTGGTTGACCACTGCTGCGGCAAAGTCTGCAGCTGCCACAACCAGCACTTCCAGGATGCTCCTCTGACCTGCAGTATTGAGGCACGTTCTTGTCAATAGTAAATGCAGTTTGCTCATGTGCATTGCTGCGCAAGGCAGCTGCAAGTGGTGGTGACTTGCAGCAGCATCCCTGTACACGGCGGCTATGACAGGTTGCAGTGTGTCCAGGGCCTGATTCACAACTGCTGCTGCAAAGTCAGCTGCTGCCACAATCAGCCCTTCCAGAACGCTCCTCCATCCTGCAACCTGCAGCACCAGAGCATGTTTGAGGTAGCTGAGACTGGCTCATGTGCATTACTGCACAATGCTCCAGTGTTGATGAGGAAGATTGGCTGCCGACTTTTGTCGCTGAGTGAGCAGCAGGCCACCAGATGCATTCTGCTAGTAGCTCTGGCACGACTTGACCCTATGCGCTTGCAGCAGCTGTGTGTGTGTGCTTCATCACCCAGCAGCAATTGTCAAGCAATATGCACTGCATGTCAAACACCAGCCCTCTGCTTACAGCAACCCTGGTGGAGGCAAGGCCATTCACTACCTCAACCAGGGTTTCTACAAACAGATGTCTGGTGCGTGATGCACAGCACACAAGGCTTGACAAGGGGGCGCTGCTTGCAAGCACACCAAGCAATTTGGACTTCTACAGGAGATTTGGGCTCCTGACCGGAACCTAAGCCCTTGAGATGCGCATGCATTGTCTGTGCAACAGTTACGCATTCTGGCAAAGGTGCTAGGTGTGTGTGGCACAAATCCTGTCTTGCCAATGTAAAGCAGTTGCAGTGCATTTGCCTGATCCTAAGCCCTTGGGATGCGCGTTGATGGCCTGTGCAATGCACTGCACTGTCTGCTCCCTCACAGCAGCGCTCTCGCAATGCTTCAGCACTGCCACAAACGGTCTCAACGCCTCGTCCTGGTGACTGAAGCTTGTGAGCTCAGCACGCTCAGCACGCACTAGCAGCTTCGCAACCAGCTGCTTCAAAGCGTCCACAGCATAAGCAGCCACTTTTGGATTGGCGTGGCAGGCTGCGCTGACTAAGTGAGGTGCAAGCGCTGCCCATAGCCGTGACCAAATGAGGCGAATGCGGGCCAGGTTCTGGTACGCAGCTTCAATCAGACGCTGCAGTGAGTACACTCTGCAGCGGGCAAGTCAACACTCAGCAGCTGGAATGATGTTGCCTTGGGGTTTGCAAGGCAGGATGCACCGACTAGGTGGGGTTGCAAGGGCTGCCTGAAGATGTGATTAGATGAGTCAGATGTGGATCAGTTTCTGGTATGTAGTGTCAATCAGTTGTTGCAGTGAATAGCCCCTGCAGCAGCCAAATTGTAACAAAAGGATTGTGACTTATAAAAGATGAATGCTGTGGCGTGCAGCAGCATTGAAGCAATGGCAAATGACCTTCCAGCAACTTGTTCGCTGAACGCAGCCAATGAAACTGCATGTAAGTTGCATAGAACCCAGAAGGTATAATTGCAACTTCAGCGGCAGCAGCAAAGTCGACCTGGGCAGGTCGCCAGCATCAGCAAGGTTGAACTCCTCCTGGCTCACTGTGCACAGGGCCTCCACAGAGACCAGGACAGCCTCGAATCAGACACAGACACAGACACAGACATTCACAGGTGGCAGACTGCTTTCAGATGTGCAGCAGCAACAGGCCTGACCTCGGCAGATCACTAAGGCTCGAGGGATCGAGCTGCTGTTGGCAAGTTGCGCATTAAGGCTCTCAAAAACACTCAAACAGCCTCACACCAAACGCAGATGCAATGTCTGATGCATCAAACACACATAGCAGATTGTTTTAGATGGGCAGCAGCAACAGGCCTGACCTGGGCAGATCACCGGCATTAGCAGGATTGAGCTCCTCCTGGCTGACTGCGCACAGGGCCCGCACAAACACCAGGACAGCTTCACCATTCAGGCTGGCGCTGCACGCATACACCTGGTCAATGGCGCTTGCTCCTGGACCCACCGCCCATGCAGCCTGCAACAACAGTAAGGTATGCCGTTAATCTTGCTCCAACAAAGCTTGTTTGGGCAGCCCTTGATCATTTCTGGTGTTTGTTTGACTGCCCTATGTGACTGCGAGTGGGCCCGTGCCAATGTGCATCTTGCCATTAGGTCCAAAATCTAGCAGCAGTGTCTCTACTGAACAATCCTGTGGCATCTATGGTCTAATTGGCTCATGACATCCTCACAAGCTCATGCTGAGGTCGTGTTTACCAGCAGACACACACCTGATTGATATCACCTACTGCCCAAACAGCTTGCAGTAACAATGCTAAAATGGTGGTCCTTCCATCTGCATCATTGATACATGTCCATGTGCATGATGTTGCCCTTCCCTTTGCATGACAGTTGGTCTGTTACTGATTTGAGGGTCCAAGCTCATTTTTCAGCCCAGCTGCTTGATGCTCCTCTAGCAGCATGCAAAGATAGTAAAATCATGTCGACAGAAGTTGCCTAAATTGATGCAACCCGCGCGAGCTTTGTTCATCAAGCTTGCCTTGGGTTGGCTAGTCATGCAATCAGGTCTGCAGCGGCCTTGCGAGGCCATTAAAGCTTTGAATCAGTATTGCAAGTCAAGCCACAAGGTGTGCTATCATCAGGCTCTTTGCTTGTGATCAGCCAAAGGTGGCCCACCGTAAGGATACCGTAAGTCCAAAAGTGGTGTACCGTACGTCAAAAGTGGCGTACCGTAAGCCAAACAGGGCGTACCGTAAGCTAAAAGTGGCGTACCGTAAGTGGAAAAGGGCGTACCGTAAGCCAAAAGTGGCGTACCGTACGTCAAAAAGGGCGTACCGTAAGCCAAATCAGGCGTACCGTAAGACCAACCAGGCGTACCGTAAGTCAAGACAGGCATACCGTAAGCCAAAGAGAGAGAGATTACACGCTTTGGCCAGCCAACAATCTGATCGCAAACGTTACTGACGTGCAGATGTTTGCTTTGCTACCTTCGTGTCTACCACTTTGACAAGATGTTGTAGACACCAATGTGAGGAACTCACCGCTCATGCCCTTCCCTACATTGTACCGTCTTGAGTGTCTACAGGCTAGTTGAGAGACGAAATGCAGCATACATATTCATGGTGCTTTTCGACTGCAGCACACAAAACATCTGCAGCCCGGCACAAACATGCAAATAGGCCATATGCTACATCATAAGCTTGCTAAAACACACATACCCGTTGCAACAGACCTTGTTGAACACCAATAAGCCTGGCTGAGATGCTTCACCAGCTTGCTTACCATTGCGGATCCAGGACTCTCAGGCGCAACAGCAGAACAGACGCAATCGCGCTGCCGACATGTGTTTGCGACGTGTTGGCAGCATTGCAACCATGACAGTTTCAAGTAGGTCTTCTGCTAAAGTAAAGCCTGCCAAAATGCACATGGCATCCTTCTATCACGATGCATATCAAATGACAATTTAGCTTACTTACCATGGCAGCTCCGGGCTTCTCGGTCGCCGTAGCAGAGCGATTGATGGTTGGTGAGCGACTCAGGCTTGGCCTGAGGCCCTTGCGCTGACTCAATGCAGCTTGAGCACGAGCGACCTCAGCAGCATTGTCTCCATCACCCTACGCAAGTCACAAGGAACCTTGAATACAACACTTCAAGAGGTTCAGTCCACCACTTGCTTGACACAATCTGCAATGCCACGCATGAGCAATGGAGCAGGCACAAAGTGTTGCAAGGTAGCAACATTGCCAGAAGATTTCTATAGGGACTTGTCAACAATGAATCATTGAAGACCTTCATGTTGCCTTGACAGCTGAAGTTCAGCAACAACAACATAGTCGTTAACATGTCTAGCGACACAGACTGCAACATAAAGTGTGATGCCTATAGACCCGTTACACAATGTCACTCAGGTAATCTCAGAACAAACCCCAACAGCCTGATGACCTATGGTCATGTGCTAGAGCAAATTCCTTAGTGCCTAGGCCAGTGCGCTACTAGATGTAGTTTATCATGCAACAGGAGCATCAGTGCAAAATGATACAATATCACCAATGCTTGGACGATATCGGCACCACATGACTCACATGAATAGTTGCAAGACTTGAGTGATGAATCACAATGTCACAGTAGTGCACAGAAGGCTCATCAGAGCGTCCTCCTAGGTGCCGGAGCCAATGCCCTGCCATTACTGACATTGAAACCATGACTTTGCAACATGTCTAAAGCGTGCTCCTATGCGCCTGAGCCAATGCCCTGCCATTCCTGACATTTGATCATGCAAGACGGACAATGGCACTTACTACATAATCCAGGGGATGATTCAGAACCTCATGACTTACCATGGTGCGCCTGGCATTTGCTTGATTACTGAGATCATGAGCCAATGTCCTGCCATTACTGACATTCAAGCAATGCATCTTGCATCTGCTTAATTATTGTAAATCCTAAGAGCCTGAGCCAATAGCCCGCCATTACTGACATTTGAGCAGTGTTGACGCAAGATGCATGACAGTACTTACACATAACCCAGGATATGAGTCAGAGCCTCATGACTTTCTGTAGTGTGTCTTGCACTTGCTTGATGGCTGCCATCTTGAGAGCCTGAGCAAATACCCTGCCACTACTGACATTCAAGCAATATTCATACAACATGACTGACAGTTCTTACCACGGGGTATGAGTCAGAGCATTGTGACTTACTGTGGTGCGTCTTGCATTTGCTTGATTACTGTCATCCTGAGAGCCTGAGCCAATGCCCTGCCAGAACTTGCCAAAAGAGGCAAGCTTACTGCTGGAGGACAGCTGCTTGATTGTACCATCATCAGGATTGGCTGCCATTACCTCCTCTGCTGTGGGCGGCTGAGGCGCAGTGCCAAATGAGGCATGTGGGTTGGCTGCACACATGCAGATCACAGGCTCAAACTAAAGCTTGTGTCATACAGCACCAGAACCAGCTGCCAGGCAGTGCAGTCACCTGGACTAGTAGTAATGACCTGTTCTGCTGGAGGTGCAGTGCCAAATGAGGCATGAGGGTTGGCTGCACATATACACACACATGGAGTAGGTTGAAAGCTTTTGTACTGTTGACAGTTGCTTGTGGATGTTGTTATCAGGATTGGCGGCCGTGAGCCTTGCTGCTGTCGGGGCTTGAGGGGCATTGTGCCAAATGAGGCATGTGGGTAGGCTGCACAGGCTCTTGCTGTCAAAAGCATTTGGTGCAAGAAGCACTCTGCACAACTTGAAGCAGCATTCCCATATGCAGTGTTGACGTACCAGTAAAGGTTGGCTGAATGTTGCTGGACTGCCTGGACAGCCTAGGTGTGTTTGAGGCCCTAGGCGTGGTAGTGGCCCTCGGGGTGGCTGCTGGGGTGGAGGAGGGGGGTGGGGGACCAGCCAAGGCTTGTGTTGATGGTGCAGCAAGTTTCGTCTGCAGAAGCACAGCATACCATTTTGTGTTTCAGGAATGTTTCATTCCCACGGCAGATGACACCATCACTTCACCCTGCCCTAAAGCCCAAAGCCTGCTGCAGCAAGGCTGTATTGACCAACTAGGTTTGCTGCACGCTCATTAGGAATGTCTGCCGAGGTTCTGTTGGGGAGCTTGCGTGATGCCTAGGACGCATACCCAGCTGCAGCAGGGCTTGCTGCAGCTAACTGTCTGTGCTTGTATGGAAGCATTTCAACTGTCCAAGCATGGATCACCGTGATCACCAGCATGGACTGTGAAGGCACCGTTCAGTGCTTCCAATGCAGACAGGGTATGCAACACCAGCATCCAGCCGCTGCCCAACAGGCCTGGCTTAGGGCCCATAGCCAGCGACAGTAGGGCAATGACGGCTGCTGCTTGTTCAACATTGTGTTGCTGATATCTCTCTGTGCATCACGCATCACCAGCATGCTTTGAGAAGGCAACACTCGTCTGCCACGCTTCGACAAAAGACACAGTATGCGGGGTTACTCCTCAGCCGCTACCCCACAGCAAGAGGGCTTTCAACTGTTATGTGATCCCTGCACGGGCTTGTTTGACTGTGAGCCGAATATACAGTGTGCATCAACAGCATGCAATGAGAACATATTACTCACCTGCAGCGCTTCTAAAGCAGACAGAGTCCGCAGCACCAGCACCCAGCCGCTGCCCAACAGCCCTGCCCTGGGGCCCATAGCCAACTGAAGCAGAGCCTCTAGAGCCGCCACCTGTTTTGCTTCTGCAGGCGTGCCGGGTTGTGCTGGCTGTGACACGCCAGCTGCCTGTGCTAAGGCCTCTACCAGGGACTCTGTGACTGACTCCAGACCTAGCGCACCAGCCAAGCTGCAAAACACAGCAGCCTTGTGAAGCATGGATGAAGAACTGACATCTTGGTGAGGTGTGCCAGGCTATGCAGGCTGTGACATGCCTGCTGCCTGTGCTAAGGTCTCTCTCAATCTGACTGACGCCACTCCTAGCGCACCTGCTGCGTGAATTGCTGACATCATGTTTCCTATACCACGGCCTGCTATAATGGAGTCTGTGACTCGTTTCAGTCCAAAAGCTCCCGCCAAAATGCACTGCAAGTTAGGGTGAGCTGCTCACATTCTCGGTGGACTCTTCTCCAGATGTGGTGTGCCTGTTCCTGTGCATGTGTGTCAAAGAATACATGACTGGCTGTGGCCCAGTGCATCAGCCAAGCTGCAACCCAACCAATCTCATGTGTGCGCAAGAATCAACGCAACCCAGCTCATGCAGTCCTACAGCATAAAGAGGGAAGGCAGAAAGCATGTGGTAGTTCAAGGTCTCACCTGATGGATATATCAAAGCCCTCTAAGACAGATCGCGCTGCCAGGGCACTTGGGGCATTCTCCAAAGCAGCTTGTAGTCCCTTCATGATAGCCTCTCCACTTACCTGCAAGCAATGTAAAGTCTCCTCAGAACAATTGCACTGCAGAAAGTTTCTTGTCCTGTTTTTGACACCGTCTATGAAAAGAGGTGGCCCTGCAGTCCATCGTTGCCTTTTGCGTTGTCCTTACAACAAGATTGTCAATGTATTGATTGTCCACATATGACATACGTGCCTATACCAAGAGTATCATGCACCTTTCAGCTGGCAGTACTTGTTCAATCTTTGAGCTGGGTGCGATGCGAGTAAAATCACAAGGCACCAAAGCACTGACAGGCTTCTGCAATAAGGATAGCAGACATAAAGCAAGCATATGCTGGCTTCAAGTCTGCTGTAAGTATTGCAGATGAGCCTCTCTTTGCATGGTGCACAACAGCTTGTTCACCTTGCCTTGAGCTGTGCAACATGCAGGCATAATGACAACTGTTTTCATGTGCCATGCAAGCAATATGTACACAATAGTCAGTGTAAATGTAAGTGTAGTGCAGAGCATTGACATTGCAGTTACATCCTACATAAAATGGTGGTGACATCTGCGACGCATTACACATATGCTGGCTTCAGTTTGCTGCAAATATTGCACACAAGCCTCAAGCCTGTGCATAATACAGAAGAGCTCGGCCACCTAGCATGAGCTGTGCTGAGGGTAGATTAGGACATTGGCATACGTAAGCGCCAATACATAATGCGTGATACAAAAGACCGCAGGCTTGACTAAAGTACATACTGGAGCAACTAACTGTGTGCAATCAGTGCAGTCCAGAGCTACACAATCTCTCTGAACCACTTTTACTGCGCATGGAGGGAGGGCATCTTCTGGATCAGCCTGTATATAATTGTACCTGAAGCATGGGTCGTGCGTAGTCAGCATGGGTAGCAGTGTGCCATAGGTGGTCCGCCTGCAGCCCTTTGTTCACCAGGTCACGTGTCTGAGCTAGCAGGCGCTGCCTCTCAACATCCACACCGTGCTGCTTATCCCAGGTTGCTCCAGTCCTAACAGTACACAAATGATGTTGACAATGTTATCAATGAAAGCAACAGCCGTCATCAGGTTGCGTGTCTGAGCGAGCAAGCGTTGCCTGTCAGCATCTACGCCGTGCTGCTTATCCCAGGTTGCCCCAGTCCTGAAGAGCACACACAGCATGATGACAACGTCACCAGTGATAGCAGTGACAGTGACCAGTCTGTGTGTTTGAGCAAGCAGGCGCTGCCTCTCCACGTGCACACCGTGCTGCTTGTCCAGATGTCTTCAGTCTTCAAGGGTGCGCACTGTGCAGCATCAATGACAGTAAACCTATTCACCATAGCAAAAGCAATCAAGAGGATGAGAACACTTTCATCAGAGACAATGAATGTAGTAACGACACTGCAGATGGTAACCCCAGTGACACACAGTTAACAGCAACAGTAATTCAAATAATTGTACACTATACTCATGACCATGCCGACAGTTCCGCTTGTGATGGACCACCCATAAGTATGACACTGATCATAATGATCAGCAATTTGTGAGCACAAATTCCAGATGCATTTGGCAACAGTCATCCACAGCTTGCATAAACTAAAATTGGAGGCATAGCATGCAGCACAAGGGCAGCAATGACACAAACAATGTAACAATTGAGTAAACAGCATTTTAGCAGCACATCTCTGATTATGAATGCAAGCTTTCTTAGTGCGTGCACCTGAAAGGCAGCATCAGCTGTGTCAGGCCCATTGCTGCAGCCAGCTTCAGGTTCTGTGCAGAGCTGCCAGGCTTACTGCCACCACCACTGCCACCGCTGGCCTGTGCTTGGCCACTGCCAGCCACCTGAATCTCCGTGTCCAAGATGCGCTGGTACAGCTGAGCAATATCGTCTTCAGGAAGAATAGGCTGAAAGCTGTTGTCCTCGGCCTGCATGTCAATTGATGTTATTGAAAGTGTTGCCAACATCCTTGAATTTGACAGTTGATGTTTGTCAACCTTTAAGGGCAAGCTTGTGCATACATTGCATGTGCAATGGTAATAAGAAACAGCAAGCAAGCGCAATGTGCGGTTTAGACATTGCACATGGAACTGATACATGCTGCAAATTCTGCAGGATGGGCTTCTGTTCAGCAAAGTAACTACAAGTGCTCTTGCAAATGCAAGCGCGCATTGAAGGTTGAGCCAAGGGCACTATACCTGATACTGACACATGCTGAGGAAGTCTTGCAAGCTGAGTTTCTTGTCGGCCATGGGATTGTGGGCGTCTGTGTTCAACATGATTAGGGCAAAGGACAGCAGGTAGGCGCCGTCTGAGGTGGCAAACACATCTGGGTTGTCTTTGCAGTAGCGCTCTGCAAAGCGCTCCATGATGCGGTCTATCTTCTGCGCCTCGCCTGCAAAGACATCACTCATGGTCAGACATAGCACTGCCATTCAAGCAATTCCACTGCAATGTGATGGGGTCAAATGACAGCAGGCGAAGGCGATCTATGGTGGCAAACGCATCTGAGCTGTTTTTGCAATAGCGCTCCATGATGCAGTCTATCTTCTGAGCCTCGCCTGCAAAGACACTGCACATGGTCAGAGATAGCGCTGCCATTCAAGCAATTCCACTGCAATGTGATGAGGTCAAAGGACAGCAGGTAAAGGCTGTCACAGGTGGCAAACACATCTGGTTTATCTTTGCAGTAGTGCTCTGCAAAGCGCTCCATGATGCGGTCTATCTCCTGTGCCTCCCCTGCAAAAATGATGATGATGATCAGGCATAGCACTGCCACTCAAGCTACTACATTGCAATGTGATGAGGGCAAAGAAAAGCTGTTAGGCGCCATCTGAGGTGGCAAACACATTTCAGATCATCTTTGCAGTAGCGCTCTGCAAAGCGGTCCATGATACGGTCTATCTTCTGTGCCTCGCCTGCAAAAATAATGAGGTTGACAATCAGGCATAGCACTGTCGCTCGAGCAGTTTTATTGCAATGTGATGAGGGCAAAGGGCAGCAGGTAAGGCCATCTGAAGCGGCCAACACATCTGGGTTGTCTTGGTAGCGCTCTCCAAAGCAATTCATCATGCGGTCTTATCTTCTGAGCCTTGCCTGCTTTATGCTGTCAATGGTCAGAGAACGTTGCTGTCCGGGTCAATTTTGTGGATTTTTGGTTTCTGGTGAACTTTCGCTTTGTTGCCAATGACCTTGAGTTTTCAGCAAGCTATGTGTGCTGCAGCTGCAAGTTGAGATGCCGATGTCCTTCTGTAACACGTCTGATCCAGGGACAAGCCTAAAACAGATAACTGTGTAATAGGAAGTGCTGCACTACTACGTAAGCTCATCACTAGGGGCAGATAGATCAATCTAAAATGGGCATTTTGTCAGCAGACTTGTCAATGTCAGCTGCACTGCTGACCGAGTGTCTGCAGCAGAGCAGACTGTCGTTGTCATGCTTCGCATCGCAGGATGTTGTTCGACCAGACCTTCTTACAAAAATGAGGCCCATGCTCATGTTTCAAACAAGGCCTGAGGTGACCAACAGCCTGGCGAGCAAAGCAAAACAATGACAGCAATCTTTGCAAGACATCAACTTCAAAGCAAATCAGCAGCAACAGTGCAGGGCATGTGAACCTCAGACCTGTCACGGTGCTGAACAAGAACCAGATACTCATCAACATGCACGTCAGACGGTGTGCCAGAACCAGTATGCTAGATGATTGGACTTCCACTGCACTTGAAAGACGTGATTCGTCAACTTGCTTCGTTGAAGCAGGTTGTCAGAATGGACGACCAGTCCATGGCAAATGCAGTATGATGGAAATTGCTTGAGGCGCTACTAACCTGGCAACTTAAAGTCCTTCAGCATCTGGCGCAGCGCAACATCTATGGTCATGCCGCTGTAGTCCCCCTCATCAATGAAAGCGTGCATCACCGACACCTGCAATACCGAAGTTGTGCACTTGAGTTGATCTATGGCATGACTGCGTAGTGAGGATTTGTCATGTCGTATGGTCGCCCTCAACAATGCAAGCATGCATCACCGGCACCTGCGCCTGCCAATTTGTTGAATTGAAGTGACATCTTTGCCACAAGTGCAATTTGCTACTGGGAACGTCACCCCAAATGCCTTCATCACTGAAAGCATGCATGGCTGACACCAGCATCACTCAAGCTGTCAACTTGATCTTCTGACATTCTGAGCAAGGTCTCGTCTTGCCAAACCTGCCTGTGCATGCTGAGTTACGAGTAATTGTGCATGCAGTATTGGTGGGCCTTGTTGCATCTAGGTCCTTTTCTTTAAGCATTTTGCACATTGTGCGTATCGAGATTTCAGGAAGCATGCAGTCGGCATTGGCAGGCATTGTTATAAATAGGCGCCTTGCTTCTGACATGCTGGGGAAGATGAGACAGCTGTATAGCTTTTGCATTGAGTCCAACTTGCGGCAGTCCCTGATAGCGCAGCAGCTTGCCACAAGCAAGAAAAAAGATTGCAGAGCAATATATATGCCCACAAGGAAGCTCAAACAGTAATTGATGATCCAATCAGACTGGGTTGGTGTAAGGTTTGTCAGTTGACTGCATCATCACACCATATCTCTATAATCGTCAAAAGTCATGACATTCTGCAATGTTGCTTGTCACATAGATGGTCTTTCTCTGTCGCTGAGTGGGTCCAGAGGCTCACAAATACCAATATCATAGGAGTATCAGAATGCATCTGCAGCTGATCACAATGGCTGATACCCTCCTGAGCTGTTACTCGTCACAAGCACTTTACTATGCCCTAAAAATTGTATGTTGTATTGGCAGAAATAAGGAAAACGTTGTAAGCAGAACCTCTGTGGCAAGGCCAGCCCACATCAAGCCCAGAGACTCTCTCAGCTCAGTTTCAGAACAACTATTTTGCACGAAAGCTTAAGGTTCCATGTCGTGTAATCTTAAGTCAAGACGTGTAACTTGTCAACGACATTGTGCAGAAAGGGATTAGAAGGGCCTGCACGCCTCAAGCTCACTGTGTTGCCCTAGGTGCTGCCACATTCAGGAAGACTCATTTGCGCGCGATCACTTGATGGGAACTGCATCATTCCCAGATCTCTAGACCAAGAGTCTAACACAAGAACAGCCTACCTCAAGCTCATCATGGTGGCCCAGGTATTCTCCCAATTGCTCCTTGTCAAGGGAGCTGTTGTGCTGGCGCAGGAAGGCTGCAAT
Organism: Trebouxia sp. TZW2008; assembly: GCA_002118135.1. Lineage (NCBI taxonomy): Eukaryota > Viridiplantae > Chlorophyta > Trebouxiophyceae > Trebouxiales > Trebouxiaceae > Trebouxia > Trebouxia sp. TZW2008. The sequence goes on along the minus strand of BDIU01000225.1, from coordinate 82,282 downwards.
GGCTTCTGGGGATGACTCCACAGAGCCAGATGCCACTAGCGCCCTGACACCCTTCACAGAGTCCCTGTCATGAGACAAGACCAGTGTCAGAAGCTGTAGGCTGAATCTCAGCGCTTCAATTTATCTGGAACAGAGTTGCTGTCAAGGGTTGTCATGATAGCTTTGTTCATGGACGGCATGCAAAACGACGCTACATTGTCTGCTGTAGCCTACAGCGCAAGTGATTGTGTGCCTCAGCAAGTGAATGAATGATGGTAGCCATTGACTAGCCCTCAGCTTGTCAGCCCATTCAAGCCCTGTGAATCACCGGCAACCACTGGCAACCAGCTGCGCTGTCTATGGCAGCAAGCCTGTTATTGCTGAGACATTGATGGCGTTGATAGTCTGACAGAACAAGTCTTACTGGATGTGTTTCGACCTGCATAGATCTGGCTGTATGACCAAAGATTGAACGGTACAAAGGGATTCACCTGTTGAAGACTGAAATCCCGCTCTCCAAGGAGTGCTTCTTCTCCTTAGCTGCCCCAAATCTTGCAACTTCAGAATCCTCGCCCCCAGCAGACTGACTTCCATTCAGGTTGCTGCTGCTGCCAAAAGCTGTTGGCATGCCTTCACCTTGTGATGGCTCTGAGACATCTTCACCAGACACTGCTGCTATTGCAGCTTCCTACAGCACAGCACACAAGCTGAGCTAAGCTTTGCTATTCCCTTGCGTGTCTTCAGCATTGTCCTCAAACCCACCATATGTGAACAACCAGGCCAGAAAAATGTGATGGCGTGTCTTCACCCTCTGATGACTCTGAGGCGTCTTCACCAGACACTGCTGCTATTGCAGCCTCCTGCGAGGCAGCGGTCACTTTACATGCCGCCTGCTGTGAAACGCTGCCTTGATGTGCTTCATTAGTGCCCTGAATACAGTTGCGTGCCATTGTGTCCATGACCAAGACAGCAGTGAGTGACATTACGCATTCACGTTGTGATGACTCTGCAACATTCCTAACAGAAACTGCTGCTACTGCAGCTTCCTGTGAGGCAGCGTTCACTTTATATGCCGCCAGCTGTGAATAGTTGCCTTGACATTCTTCAGCAGCGATCTTAATGAAGTTGCGTGTCATGGTGTGCATGACCAAGGCAGCAGTGAGTGATAGCACATCTTGATTTGTTGATGCCGACAACACAAGCTAACCAGACACTGCTGCTGCTGTAGCTTCTTGTACACAACTTCAGCTTTGCTGTTGCCTTCAAAACAGTGCTGGATAACACAAAAGTCCACACGCCTGGTATGTGAGAGAGCATGTACCTTGAGGGGATGAGCCCACTTGTCCAGCGACTTGAGAATGGCCAACACAGCTTCTAGGGCTACTTCTCTAGCCTTGAGCGCCTGTTGGGAGCTGAACAGGGCGCTACTACTGGACTGCCCTCGCCTCAGCAACTTGCTAAGGCCCTTCATGCTTCGCTCAAACAGGTTGGCTGCTTGCAGATCGCAATCGTAATTGACAAACAGATCCACCATGACCTGACCTTCGGCACAGAGGCTGTGCAAAGCGTCCAGCACTGCTACTAGCTGAGCCATATCTGGCCTACATGCACAAAGGCATTGTGAGGAAACCGTTCACTCAGCTCTGAGCTTCCAGTTGTAGTGAATGACGTTCATCTGCTGCCACTTGGCTCTGAGAACAAAGACTGTGCAAAGCGTCCAGCACTGCTATTAGCTGAGCCATTTCTGGCCTGTATGCACAACAGCACAGTCAGCTCTGGATTTCCAATTGTACTTAGTGATGTACAGTATGCGATGACTTGGCTTGAGTACAGAGGCGGTGCAAAGCGTCCAGCACTGCTACCAGCTGAGCCATATCTGGCCTGCATGAAAGCACAGTGTTTTCCATGAGCAGGCTCGCCTTTTTCCTTCTGTATTCCTAGAAAAGCTCAAACCCGATGCTTTTGCCTGCCAAAACCATTGACGCTGCCCAGATGTGTGCCAGCTCAGTCAATCCATGACTCACAGCTTAAACAGGACAGCAGTATTGACCTTGAACAGAACAGCAGTGTCTGGTTGGCAATAGGACAACCCCACACAGTAGCTCAGGGGGTCTGCAGTGCACTTGGTACAAGGGAAGATTGCTGTACTGATCTGCCTCAAGGGGCCGCAGCAACAGCAGAAGGAAGAAGGCTCCAAGCTCTGCCTTGGAGCCACCTCTGAGTTTATGTTGCATCAGCACAGCTGTTAACAACAAGATGCAAAGCAAACATCAAAACACACAGCTTGCAGCAAAATGTGGCTGCCTATCTGCCTCAAGGCAAGATGCTGTTTACAGGGGAGGAAATGTACATGGGGAAGATACTATTTGCAGCTACAAGTGATCACCTGTCTGCCTCAAGGGGACGCAGCAACAGCAGTGGGAAGAAGGCCCCCAGCTCTGCCTTTAGACCACCTCTGAGCTTGTGTTGCATCAGCACCGCTGTGAACAGTTTTGTGGCAGCTGTGAAGGCTTCGTCGTAGGGGGACATGCAATTACGCAGCAGCGCCAAGCACAGTGGTTGCCGCAGCTGCTCACAGAACTGCAGGTTGCAAACAACCTGTCAGCACCAGACATTTGGAGAGTTGCAATACATGTGCATTCAAAAGAGAATATGCATATACAGCAGTACAAGATTGCCACCTGCTGCAGCTGCCGATAGCATTGCAGATGGGCAGTCATATGTCAAAACTATGTTTGTACAATCATGCAGCACAGTGTCTGTGCAGGCGCACGCCAAGAGCGGGCAGGGGCGGCAGACTCAAAAAGAAAAGAAAAGAACATCTACGTTATTAGGCGTCGTAAGGGGAGCCTCTGTCTACAGAGGCAGCCCAGGAGCAGAGTGTGTATATGCAGGGACCATTGTCATGCACACGTGCAAAACTGCCAGCTGTTGCAGCTGTTCATGAAGATGCAGCTTTAAGGAAAAACAAGGGCTTTGATCATTGTCTGCACACCTTTGGATGAGAAAATAAGCCTGCTGCAGGGCCTACAGGAGCAGGGTGAGGCAAAATTGTTACCTACCTCGCGTTCGTGTGGGCACAGGTGTCAAATCAAGCATACAAGGGCTTTGAGTTTGGGACGGTACCTCTGGACGGACATGGGACCAGCTGTGTGACTGGTTCTCCAGCACTTTGACCAGCAGCTCCAGTGCAAGAAGTTTGCCTGCATGCATGTAGGTCTCCACTGCACCGATGCCTGTCTCCCTTGCTGCCATCTGCATGCCATATGCCTTGAGGCTTGGTAGCAGAAACATGCACATAGCAATCATGGTTGGAATCTGCTTTGGGAAGCAATAGACCATGCGCAACAATTGTTGCGCTGTTAGCCCGTACGGTGGGCAATCATCATTGTCTACCATTGCCAGCCAATATGTCCTATTTTCTATGTGTTGTGTGGTCTTTTGTGTTCAGTCTGTCGTTATGATGTGGGTTTCCTCGCTTGAGGCAGTTTTGAGAAGGGTTTAAGGGGCATGGCAACTGATGTTGATCATGCTGCTCTGCTACTTTCCACAGAACTGATCAAGCATGCTGAGCACATCATGAGCAGCAGATGAGTGATCAATGCAATCTTGTCACACAGTCTCGCAGCCTGAGCATCCTGAGCAACACCTGCAACAAACGTGCATGGCCCTGCATTTTGAAACTCAATGAAAGTACAGTAACCTCTTGTTGTAAGGACACTCGATGTAAGGACAATCTCGATATAAGGACAGTGCTATTGGTGACCAATCACTGCATTCTGACTGCAGTGGTCCCTCTGAGTAAGGACAACTTGATGTACCCTCTGAGTAAGGACAACTTGATGTAAGGACAAATTTCTTGGTAACCAGAGCAGTCGTTACAACAAGACTTTACTGTACTAGCAAGGCATGCAGAAGCAGAGCTTGCTGCTAGCACAGGGCAGCGTGCAAGGCCACGATGTCAGCAGCATGTGCTATTGCATTGAAGATGGTGATGTGCTGACCTTGCAGACAGCTCAAAGCACAGTCAGCTCATCCCTCTCAGCAACAAGGTGCTTGAGAGCTTCCCTTGCGCTTGTCCAAGTGGGTGTGGTGCAGCAGATTCAGCAGCTAGCTCATGTCAAAATGTAAAATCATAGGGATGCATTAGGCGCATGAGGAGTTTGAGAATGGCTGTTGCACACATATACAAGATCGGGCTGACCTTGCAGACAGCTGAAAGCACAGTCAGCACGTCCCTCTCGGCAACAGAAAGGTGCTTCAGAGCTTTCTTGCGCTTCTCCCGCATCATGCTGCGCCTAGCATCGCGCCCTTTCTCATCAGTGCCAGCAGCTTCTGAAGCAGTTGCTGAGGCCGCTGGCTGGGCGTAATGGTCCAATGCTTGCTCCAAGCCTCTGCAGCAAAGCAGGCATGACAAGACGGCTGAATGAAGGACATTACTGCTGGCAGTGCAATTTGCGTTTGTGCTTGCAACACCTGATCATTATGCCAACTCAGCAGTTTCTTCCTGCCACTGGCATGCACATCACCTTCATGAATCGGACGCTCAGGACACATGCATTTTAGTCCAAGGCTGTGCCACACAGTCTTGACATCAGTCAAGAAGTAGCGGGCATCACTACTGCCGGAAACTGTGGATCCGTAAAGCAGCGCCAATTCCAAGGCTGCAGGATCTGCCATGCAGAGATGTGTTCAAAAGCGGTCCAACAAGTTTAATTGGATGTGATTGAAACAAAAGTGGGCGTCGTTCAATGCCATCACGGGGGGTCCACAGCATGTGCCAGATTGAATTGCAGCAGGAGCACTCCATACAAACATATGGTTTTTCATCGTTCCGCCTTTTAATAGTTTCTCATAACTCAGAAAGATTGGCTGTGTTGCTCATATGGACCATTGTCAAGAAAATTGTTGTTGGGCATGCCTGATATCAGCCTGCTCAGCGAGTGACGCCAAGTGAGCGGTTCTGCCATCATTCTCACTGTTTGGGTCATGCGCTGCACTGTCAACAACCTGCGCCTCAGCGCTCGTTTCAGCGCCACTCTGACTCTCCCTGCTGCGCTGAGCTGTAGCGTCATCATCTTGCCCATCTGCAATCAACAGTCATGACATCATGCCGTGGGCAGTCTCGCAACAGTGTGCAAGGGTGTCAACTTGCCGTCTTCAATCAGACAGCCTGGTCTGAGCAAAGCCATAAAAGTGTTTCAAAACCGGGATGTTGCCCATCTGCAGTGTAAAGTCATGAGAGCCTGGTAAGTGATTTTGTGCCAATGTACAGTGCACCCTGAACGTGTGCAGAAAGCAAGGCTGTTCTGACTCTCCCTGCTGCGCTGAACTGCACTGCCGACATCTTGCCATTTGCAGTGAGCACTGGCAAGAGCCTGACTTGATCTTACAGTATCTTACAGTAGTGTTCTTGAATGGCCTGACAGCAGTGTGAAGTGCATCCTGAGCACCTGTGCTGAAATCAGCGCTATCATGACTTCTCCTGCTACGCTGAGCTGCAGAGCTGTGGTTGTGTTCATCTGCAACCACCAACAGTCATGCAAGCCTGTTTTGACCAAACGCACAGCAGCACACAGTGCAATGGTGCCTACCCTGCAACACAGCTTGACATGTCCACTGCATGGCCCACCAAACATGGCGTGCCTCAGCCTGACACAGCAGAAACTGCTGACACGCCAAGCAAAGCAATAGGTGACTTTTGGCAACAACTGACCCACAAAGAATGGACACAGGATGCCACGGACTATCAGGGCCTGGCAACGATGTACATTATCAACAACTTGTAATAGCTCTTTCTTAAAGGGCCCAGAAGAAGCCAAGAGCAAAGAAAAAGAGAAATGCCAGGTGATCACCTGCACCACTGATAGCTGCTGTTCCCTGAGCAGAGTCCTGAGGATCTGCATGGGCAGACGGGTGTCTGTCAGACTCTGCAGGAGCTTCGGCAGCAGGTTCAGCAGAAGCTGGTGCTTCATGTGCTGATTGTTGTGCATCTGAAACAGGGTGATCAGAGCTTCCTTGGGCATGCAGAGCAACTGATGAGCTCCTCTGTGACTGCACACAATCAAACCAAAATTGCTGCTTGCTGTCAGTTGAAGATGCATGTGCAGAGGAAAAGGCATGACTCTAAGCTGTTATGGACTGCCTTGAACTAGGGCACCCATTTCACAGGGGTATCACGGTCAAGTCTTGTATATAGACAACTGTGCCATGCAACTAGGTCAGCAGCAAGCAAGGCGCCTTGCATGATGCTCATGTGCTTCCAAAGATGTGACATCAAGCAACAGACCCAGAGGCAACCACACAAATGATAGGCATGCAGAGCAACCAGTGAGCTCCTTTGAGACTGCACACAGAATCAAGAATCAAGCGAAAGTTGTTTTTTGCTGTTTGCAGACACTGCATGTACAACGAGCTTTGCAACCAGCAGCCACTCCATGTAGTATGTAACAAGCTAGTATACAGCACACATCAGTGTGTCCTGAGTTGCTAGTAGGTCAGATGGGCACATACCAGGCTGTAAGATGTTACACGCTTCACAATGGTGTTGAGCATCTGAAGCAGAGCACTGCGAGCTGTGCGTTGTATTTCTGCTGACTCGCTGCCTATGGCTACATTGAAAACAGTGCGTACTGCCTGCATGAGACTATCTCCATGGACAATGAAGTGCTCTGCTGTGGTGATAGTCAGAAGTGCCCTGATGACTGCCAGCTGCACAGCTTCTGAGTGGCTCTCGCCGCATTTGCTGATGAGAGCAACCACCTGCACATGGCAAGCCAGCGGTCTTGCTGTGTTGACAATCTGAACGCAATTGAGGGACACTCTCATCACTGTTGCATATGCACAACTGCAAATCTGTGTACTCTGTGGACAAAGCTGTCAGGACATGCCAAGTATTCTCATATTATGCTGAATTTGCTTGCCTGAGATACTGTTGTGTTGTCATCGAGACGCCCAGCTGGAGTGCTTTCAGCTTGTAGGTAGGCGTGAGCAACCTGTAGCAGAGGGACACAGTCAAATGAGGCATTTGAAAGGGGCTCTAGCAAGGGCATCTTGTGCTTACCAGTTTATGCAAACAAGCCAGAGCTGGTTCGACCAGGCGCGGTGCATCCTGGCCGCACGCTAATCGCAGCGGTTCCATGAGCTGCATGACAAATTAATCGTCGATTTGGCTGCAGTTCTGCTCAGGCTACTGATCAGCTTTCGGTGGATTCGTCTAAGCACGCTCACCTGTTCTGCTGCTTCTGTGGACAGCGGCGCCGACACCTTTGTCGAAGCTCCTGCTTCTTGATTGTCCAAGCCGTCTGCATCGAGAAAAGCCCGTCACAGGTCGAGCTATCGTTTACCCGAGTGATGCAGAGCATGTGCAGCGACGTACCGACAATGCGCTTGCAGGCCTCGCGGATCTGCCGCTGGTCTTTATGCCTGCCGTTTGCAGCATTGTAAATATTTGTCAAAGCTCCTTCGATGAAGACCTCAAAGGCCGAGTCTCCTGTAGTTCCTCGCTTGTTTTGCAGGGTGTCTGGCAGCTCATCGTTTGCACCGCTGCTCCCAAACAGCTGACTCCATCGAGACATTGCTTACGAAAGCTCCGCACGGAGCGACAGGCTACATTTGCGCCTTGTTTTCTCGGTGCGATTCAGCTGTAGTTTCCGGGACTGCGCGTGGCTCTTCTTCACCTTGTGGTCAGAAGGCATGCAAGTAATTTTGCTTTTTGCAGCGGCGTCTGCCGATCCAAGCACCTGTACAAACAGGCAGCATTGCTGGTAGTGACATCCCTTCTCCTTACAGCAAAATTCCAGCAGTGATTCAGCGTGCTATGAGGGTGCAAGCGCACATGCATGCGTCGACAAAGATGGACAAGCCCCCCTGCCTTCAGAGTCACAAAACCTAGCATGGCAAGCTGCAGAGGTTTACTCATGCATATGCTCTCCCTGCAAACCCCATGACATAGCCATGATATAACACAGGAAAAGCTTAGTAATAGCAAATGGTCAGTTGTCAGATAGGCAAATATATGTATTTGACAGCCAGAAGCCAAAGACTTTGATTGTGCGCTTCACTTACATACTTAAAATGCAGCCAACAAAGCAGGCCTACAGAGACTATACAGATAAGGCTCAGTCACAGCAAGGAAATGAAATCAGCTATAGAAGCAACTTGAATCAGAACTGTCGCAGGCAAAAGACCAGCACAAGCAAAACAGTGCAGGAGTGTGCAATTTTTGTTCACTCTACATCAGATCTCAGCACTCAAGCACATAGTACTACTGAAGTTGCAATGGTACAGCGTACAACTCATTGGTCATGACTCCAAGCATGAAACCCGCTCAAGAAGAAGTTCAATAGAAAAGCTAAAGGAGTGTCTGCTAGATTTGCATCTATTCATGGCCCTAACATCACTTGACCAATAGCACAGAGCAAAGGTAGCAGAGAGCAACAAGGTCCTGCCATGTGATAAAAAAAGAATCAACAGCAGGCCAAAAAGAAAGAGTGTTAGGCATGCTTGGACAAGACTCTTCTTGAAAGTCAAGGTAGGGATCAAGCTTGACAGCAAGCTTTGTAACCTGCTGAGGAACTCTACCACGACTGACACACATAAGATCTTGCTCTCTGTCAAGAAGCTGCCTTCGTGCAAAAATGCAAACGAGGAGAAAGAAAAGAAACTGAAAACATTTGAGAATAGAGAGCATGGAGAACAGAATGAGCTGCATCTGACTCCCGAAGAGTTTTGCATAATGTGGCAAGCTTTCAGCGTGAGTCAGCGTCATGCAACCCAGCTGGCACTGCCAAAGGCTTGCCATACAGCAAAAAATCCAGATACCAGTTTAATGGTATTGCCATTTCAAGTGGCCATCTGACAAAGGAAAAGCGATACATACATGGCTTAGGGCGGCCACTTCAGTGAACTTCCAGCTGAATTTCAGTTTGATGTACAAGCAGTTTGAGGCCAGCCTGAATCCAGCATGAGCTGTTTATGGCTTTGGAATGCTTGGTTCTGTCAAACCGGCATCCAGGTCGACAACCGCAGCTGATCTGCAGAATACGCTGCTGACCGAGTCGCTTCTGCCAGCAACAGCTGCTGGCATGGGCTGCGATTGCATGGCTTGCTCAAGGATGCGACATACCGCTTTGGCGCTCGGCCTGTCTGATGGCAGCTCGCTGAGACAAGCAGTGATAAGATCTTCAATGACTTGGGGACACTCAGCTGGCACATTTGTTTCCCTCATATGACCTCGACGCGGTGGCTCTTGAGTCACCTGCAAGCTTTCTGTAGCCATCAGCAAACAGCAAGCATGCGGGATGCGCATTGCAAGCATAATGAACAGTGACTACCCTGATCATGAGTCATTTGCTTACAACAGGCAGACACCAACACAGATACATGACACCGAGTTACGTGAACTAATATGCATGGATGGACGCAAAGGGCAGTCCTTGCAAGCGTGGCTTTGTACAGGACAGATCATAGAACAGGATGTCAACAGTTGTGAATTAAACAGCTGACACACATGTAGGTGGTGCATGTGCATCATGCATGGCAGAAACAGTGAGACATTCTATGAACTCCAGATGGCAATGCAACACAGAGTCATCAGCAGTTTGCAATCATTCTGAGATTTCAAGCACCTGTACACAATTAACATGCACATCAGACTGAGCTGCAAATAGGTACAGTGTTGCAGTCCCCACTGTGCATTAGCAGCTGATATACAGCACAGACAAAAGACGTGAAGGAGGCTTACAATTTCCCAAAGCACCACACCAAAGCTAAAAAGGTCGACCTGCATCAATAAGATCATGTCAGCTGGGTGTCAAGTAAATGCAGTCTGCATCGTTGGTAAAGATTTAGTACTGCGCACGTATGTCATGCAAGCTGAGTCTTTTAACACATGTAGAGCAACCCATCAGCACCCAATTCAACACCACTTGCTCCAACTGATGCTGACAGGACATGCTAGATGCATAACAGATGGGCCACACATACTGCAGATAATTGTGCTTTGATGCTGTGGGCACCATTTGCCACTATTTTGACCAATTCACAGCACAGCTTGCAGCTGTGACCAGTGCTGCTGCTGGTCATGACATGATTACAAGGAGAAATGGTACAAAAAGCAATAGAGCTTAGGCAAGCTCCTGACTTTCTGGCAAAGCCACAGGTCAAGCATGTCAAAAATCATAAGGTTGCTGGGGAAAAGATTGAGGGGATGTAAAGGGGGGTCTGAGGGGGCTGGGGGGGGGGG
>BDIU01000225.1:0-72024 GCA_002118135.1 Trebouxia sp. TZW2008 | reverse complement strand
TGAGGGGGCTGCAGCTGGGGGCGGGCGGGCAAGCGGGGTCTTGAAGGGCGGTGAGGGAGTCAGGAGGGGCGGGGAGGGGGGGGGAGCATGGAATAGTTGGAGGGGTTACCTTCTCAGTGCAGGATCCTCTATTTCCAATCAGCTGCTCAGGTGCAGCATATGCAAAGGTGCACATCATTGGACAGGTGCCTGTGGTACAGGTCTGCTCCAGAATACGGGATGTGCCAACATCCGAAATTTTGGCAATGTTCCCATTCTCCCCCAGCAGCACGTTGCTGGTCTTGATGTCGTTGTGCACGACCTACATAGCACATATATATACATGCTGGGTTCATGCTACCAATGTGTTGTAGGGTTTGTTGAGTGAGGCCCTTGCAGCAGCTCAATACAACAGCGCTATGAACCAATAAGGTTTGGCTTGAAAGTGGTGGACTGCTATACCTAGAACTGCCTTTAGACTGACAGCTTCATCACAGGCAAGCACTTTCAAAGCTCATGCAGAATTGAGCGCAAATTGAGCAGAATTTGCGCAAAACACGGACTAGAACAAGTGCCCTTGACTGTCAACATCAAGAAAAGCAGTCTCGTGCATTTGTCACTCAGCTCTATCTGACCACAACAGATACCCTCCCTGGTGTCTACATACGTCAAGAGCCACCTTGCACAGTACCGAGCTAGACATCTTTGCTGCAGATCTACGGGACTAAGGGATCCAGACAGAGTGCAAGCTTCCTGTGAAAGATCTGACTCTGCATGACAGTCCTGATACCGTCTATAAAGCTGTGAAGGTCTGTGAAGGCCCTTCACGCACAGCCAGAGACACAAGCCAGGTTTACCTCTCCTCAAAGCGCAAATGGGGTCTCTGCAACACATACAGACATGACTGCCAGGGTACCCTTCACACATTTACAGACCCGAGTCAGGCCTACCTGTCTTCAAGACACAAGCCAGTGTGGTGTTTGTTCGTGTTAATGTTTACACAGTGTTGCTACAGTTGATTGTGCACTGCTTTTCGTGCTCTTTATGATCAACGTATTTTTGACCCGCATCCACTGACCAGATTGCGAATACTGTGCAATACTGCTGTAATCCGTATTATGTATGCATATCACGTATTACGTATGGTGCAACACTGTTACCCACTATGTTGTTCTTCTTGATAACAGCAAAGTCAATCTTGCCTTGTTCTTGTGAAGGAACACTAGGCCTTTGGCAACATCAAGGGCGATTTTAGCGCCCTTGCCATACCAGCCATACTGCCCTAGTGCCTGAGGGTAGGCATCCCTCTGTATGGCTTGCAGTAGATCACCCCCTTGCATGTACTCCAGAACCAACAAGGGCACCTCGGGATCTAGGCAAGCCCCAAAGAACTGCACTATGTTCTGGTCATAGCTGAGAGCACGAAGCAAGCAAATCTCCTGCGGCGGAAGGCAATGTTTGTCAGCCACAGACAAACTCAAGCATAAAAGCCATAGCGCACCCTCCTTGCATGTAACTCAGCTCCAAGAATGGCCTCTCTGGGTCTCCGCAAGGCCCGTAGAACTGCGCTATGTTCACCTCAGGGCTCGCAGCAAGGAAAACTGCAGCAATGACTTTGTTCATTGATCAGTGGCAAAATGAAGTTGACATAAAATGATGTTGATGCCGAATTGCATGTACTTCAGTAGCATCAAAGGCACCTGTGGGTCAGGCAAGCTTGTCTGAACTGTAATATAACGGTTGAATTACATGGGAAAAGGAAGTAATGGGTCCACATTGGAAATCCCCCATTCAGCCAAGGGGTTAAGGTGGCAGATGGCAAATCATCAGGGCGTTGGTTTGAGTCGCGGGAGGATCGTTACGTGTAACATGATGTGTACATAGCTCAGGGCAAGCAGCAAGCAAATCTGCTGCAATGGCAGGGCTTGCTATGCATGGCAAGCAAGATGCAGCATGTCAGGAGTATGGTGAACAATGTAGAGCAAACTTGTTGGGACGCCCCAATTCAACAAAACTGTATGTGATGATTCTCCGCGTTCAGCTGCGGCCGCACACAAAAAGGATTGCTCAGCTTCTTTGCGACCCTTAGGGCGCACGTGGGAGCCACGGGGTACAGTGTCCTGCTGGTGGGGCTTACAAACAGTTGAGACAGAATATGCGCTGCAGTGTCATGCACAGGGATCCAACAGTTGAAGCAACTGCTTTAGACAGGCAAGGGGGATGTGTGTTGAGCATGCAAAGCTAATCAGCTGTCAAAAGAATGAGCGGATCTATATGAGCAATCCCGTGGCGCAAAGGTGTTGCTAAGAGTAGAGTGCTAGTAAAGTAATAGTTCTGGGGGCCCATAGGTAGTTGTTCTCAACTGCACAAGCGGAGATCCTGCAGGTGCTTGTTGATGTCCCGTGATGTAAATTGCGAATGATCTACGCCTCAGCCTGCAGGTGTTCACCTTTTTGAGAGCCATGAGCTGAATGTACTCAGTGGCAGGAGCAGCCAACACCTTCAGCGCCACATCTTGCACACCGTCCCTCTTAGCCTGCATTGCATGCCATGTTCTGGCAATGTAGAATATCCGCATGTTGCGACAGGAAACCAACTGCTGAAATACAGGCAGCTGAGAACAAATCAGACAAGCAGTACACATCGCTCATGTTTGAAATGCCAGGTTGGCAAAAACATGTCCTGCATAAGTGGCACGTGCGCAATCAGGTGCTGTGTAGGGACTGCAGGAAATTCAGAGGCAGAGACTCTGCACAGAGACAATTCTAGAGCAACTTGATGAAAGATTGTGTGAAGGATTGCAAATTGTTGTGCTTAAGAGCACTTATAGCAAGGTATGTGCTGGCGACAAAGTTTTGACTTTGTTAGCCCCCTCTGTGAACCGCGCATCAAAACATCCTGGTCTCCAACAAACAAAACTGCATGATTGAGGACCCACATTCCAGCAAGGGTTTGGTTTCAGCCCAAGGAGGGTCTAGATTTGGTTCAGGGCAATACAGACCTTGTAGACTATGCCGCAGGCGCCATAGCCAAGCACCCAAGGTTCACCGCTGGGCAGCCGGCACACCTCCAAATCAACTGCCATGTCGGCGTTGAGGCCGGTGTACAAATTCATGTGCAGCAGACGTGCATACTTGTTGGCCATATCGTCCAAAAACCTTTTCTGCCTGGCAGCAGCTGGCACCTGCATTATAAATTTGAATGCAACCATTGAGATTTTGACCACGCGTAACTTTCAAAACAGCGTTTTGAATCCAAGCAGCCTGGCTCAGAACGCGGCAGGCAATTGAGCTGTGCATGCTTGGTCTTGCACAGCACAGCACAGCACAGCACAGCACAGCACAGCACAGCACAGCACAGCACAGCACACTGACCTGCCAGGGGTTCACAGCCTCTGAGTCACCATTGCTGCCTGCTTTCTTGCCCTTAGCTTTGTACAGTAGTGCTATGGCTTGCTTGACTAAGGTCGTGATTGCAAAGCATGCCAGGCAGGTCGCTGCCACAGAGCCTATCAGTTTCCTGGAGCACATTCTTTCCTGTGAGTTGTTGATTTGAGCTGCTAACATGCTGTTGGGTATGTGTTGGCAAGATCTGTGCTTGCAAGGCATGATTACTAAGAGCAGAAATAAACTTGCTTTCCTCCAACAAAATCATTGTGCTCGGCTTGTCACTACAAGCTGCTGTTCACAGTGTCATTGGCATCTGTGTGTGTAATGCAGGCCAAGCATGTTGCTGCAATGCACGCTGTGCTGTGCTGTGCTGTGCTGCCTGCTAGTGATGTCAGGTTCAACCTCAATACAAAGTGCAACGCAACAGCGACCAGAGCGGAACAATCTATACAGATGGCACTGTCAATCAGGGCCAGATACAGACAAGATACATAACATCAGTGTACCGTGTACTTTGTTGTTGGGGGCGTTCACCTATACTGTTGCCAGAGCGATGGAGGTCCAGTCATGGCTACAATCTGGTCTGCTACTGTCACATTGGGGTATGGTATCGGCACTGTGATATGAAGGTTGGTGACCTCAAGTCCAGCATCATGGAAGTTGTCCTGAATTTGCTGCTGAAAAGAGTGCACCACCTGAACCAGTCATCAGTGTATTGGTACCTTCCGGCAACGACCATGTTCCTCATGTCTGTTGACCAGAATCAAACTGTTCAGGTGCAAGCAGCCTTTGCCTTGAGGTATGGCAGGATTGTCAGGATGAAACAATGACAACACTGAGCCTGTGTTCTTGCATTGTGAAATCACATTGAGCCTGCAGTCTGGGGCTTCAAACCTTCATTCCCATACACATGTACCGAGAGCGTGAAAGTATGATAGGATCCCATTGCATGCATGTAGGCATGCCCACAGCAATGTACAATCTTGCATGTTATGCACCATGTCATATGCATGCTAGCATGTCTTTGGCGTTGCTCACTTTCTCCAGGCCAATTCCATTGCCGCCGTTTCCAGCCTGAGTGCCTCTCACAATGATGACTGTTGCATTCGCCTGCTGCAATGACTCATCATGGCTGCAACGACCAAGGCGGAAAAATTGTCCATCCACAAAGTAGTTCTTCTCTAGCTGCCTTAAAGTGTGCAACAGCAGGTTCTGCTTGCCAAGGGTGAAGGGCGCCACATTGGGCCCTTGCATCTGCAACACAGTCATATACAGCATTGATGATTTGTCACAAGCCAAGGCGGAACAAGTGTCCATCCACAAAGTCGTTCTTTTCCAGCTGTCTCAAAGTTTGCAACAGCAAGTTCTGCTTGCCAAGGGTGAAGGGCGCTACGCTTGGGCCTTGCGTGGACAATGCAATTGTGTCTAAGTTTGAGGACGGTGTATAGCGAGCTGACGCATCGAGCTCAACAACAAATACTGCTTGCTGAGCATGAAGGGCGCTACATTTGGTCCTTGCATCTGCACTACAGTCATCTACATGTTTGACCAGATTCATTGCAGTTGCACACAGCCTGTCATACAAAATGTCACATGATCTATGAGATGAGACAACAGGCAGGCATGCATGAAATGAACCCACAAACAGGGTGATTGATTACTTCGAGCACAATGCAGAGGGCGTTGTGCAACTGCATGCATGCTCAGTGTACGGGCAGCTCTGTTTCCCAAACGACCCACCAAGAGGGTGACTGACTTACTCCTTGTATGGCTGCGTGCATGCACTTGATTCGTGTCCTTTGTTCAAATTTGCAAAAGTAGGACCAAGTTCCTCAAGGACAATTGAGAGGGCTCTGTAAGGCTGCCAGCAAGGCATGACTCAAACATAATTGTATACAGCTTTCACACTTTGCTCTTACTGTGCATTCATGCATGCTGACTGTACAGACAATTGCCATCTGCACAAATGACTCAGCATTGCAACAGGGTGATGACTGCCTTCAGAGGGCTTTGTAGGGCTGCCATTGGGGACCGTCGTGGGCTCGGTTGCATGCAGCTTTGCTGTTGCTGTGCAATCATGCATGCAGGGGTGACTGCATACCTCAAGAATGATGGAGAGGGCTTTGTAAGGCTGCCAGCGGGGAATGGCTGCAGCAAGCTCTGAGTTGTGGATGATGTGCTGTTCCAGCTGCGGCAACTCTCCCTACAATGAAGCAAAGAGAAGAAAACGTGAGCCTTCCAGCATTGTAGTGCGTGAGCTTTTCAGCATTGGTCACTGTCACTAGAAGCAGCTTGCGACTGTTCAATCTTAACTCCTTCTGCAACATACTGAAGATGACGTATCCGGTGATGTAGTAGAGAAAGCAGAAGAACTTACAATGCACTGCAGGCAATCACACCGGCAGAAGCTTGCGCTACAGTGCACATCCACTGGGATGGCGTGAGCTGGGTTGGAGCCTTTGAAGTTTCAAACAGCATGGACATTGCCAAGCTTGGAAACCCGTGGTGAACTGCAAAGCGCGCAGTGACTGCAAGGGGTGAGGATACCTTGCAAGCTCTTGAACAGCACATACCTTGACAACATTTGCCGTCAGTTGTGCCTTGCTGGTAGTGGGGCTCCATTTGAGTCTCATAGCCATAGGCAAATGTGAGTCGCGCGTGATGCTGCCCACAGTGACAGCGTGAATCAGATCAAACTGCTCATAGCCTGTCTGCCGTTGAACAGAGGCGCAAGCAGCACAGTCTGCTGCAGTCGTTCTGTCCTGCTCTGGATAGATCTGAACCATGCAGGTGGATTGACAGCGCTCAGTCCAATCTGCAGTCAATATCAGGTTTCAAGTTGAAAGCTCAAAGCTGGTTTCATGCTGAAGAGCAGCGCATGAAGCACAGTCTGCTGCAGTTGTTTTGTCATGCTCTTGATGAATCTGAACCATACATGTGGACTGACAGCGCTCAGACCGACCTGCACTCAACAGCATGACTTGTGAGCCTCATGGCCATAGGCAGATCAGAATTGAGTGTGATGCTGCCCACAGTCACAGCATGAAGCAGGTCAAACTGCTCATAGCCTGTCTGCCAGTGAACAGAGGCGCATGCAGCACAGTCTGCTGCAGTCGTCCTGCTCTGTTCTGTTCTGGGTGAATCTGTAGCATATATGTGCCCTGATTGCGCTCAGGCCAATCTGCAGTCAACAGCATGAGCTGTGACTTGACGTGACTGCTCTAGACACTTCAGCTGTCTCATGTGATTGTCTTGACAGCGCTGGCTCTGTGCTGCACTCAGCATTGTGAAGTGAGAGTGACAGCATCTGCTCAAGGAACTCAAGATGACTCATGTGATTGCATCAGCAGCACTGAATATGCATTGCAGTTGACATGATGAGCTGTAAAACACAGATCTCAAGCTGACTCACGTGATTGCACCAGCAGTCTTTGACTTGCATTGCCGCCCATAAGGGGCGCTTGGCACATTGTGATGTGCTGCTCACAAGTGAAGCATTGACAGTACAGCAAGCAGGTTTCACAGCTCACACAGCTACTTGCTCAGCATAAGGGCACTTGTCAAATAAGGTTCTTGCAGCAGAAATTGTTCAGTTCTCTGTCAACAGCTTCTGTGCCGCAGTTGATTTGCAAACATGGCTGTTTTGGCAGCAACCGGGCTACACTTTTGACACTGTTCAAAAGCTGACCTTGTGCCAGGACTTCATGAAGGTCAGGCATATCTCCAGCAACCAGGTAGCCTACGCAGCCCAACTTCAAGGGTTTGCAGTGCAGTGTGATGACGTTAGCCTGGATGTCTATCAAGCTTTGCTGAATGGGCAATATGCCAGTGCCAAAAATCCTACAGAATGGGCAGCAAATGAGTCAAAAAAGGTGAGTCAGCAATGTATTCTAGGGAAGTCATCTGCATGCTGCTACTTGACATACTTAATGTGTTTTTGAACCTGCTCTCATGTGCGCGTAAATGTATCAACGTATGTATGTGTGGATGCATGCATGCATGCATGTGGCAGGGCTGCAGTCAAGCACAGTTTGCAATGGTGCAGATTTCCAAAGGCAAGAAAGTTGTGATTGCAAAGCAAGTACATCGCAAGCTTGGCAAGCACTTTACAGAATGAAGAACAGAGTTGAGAGAGACTCTGCATTGACTCTATAATAGTGCTGCAACGGACTATGGCGTCTGCAGTCGCAAAATGCAGTGCTTGCCTGAAAATTCTAGTGAACATCAAGACAGACTTGTTTGCTGGCAGCTGAGAATGGCTGAACAAGGACTCAGCTGGTTGGTACTCGCCCATCCAGGTCAGGTCGCTACTTGCAACCTCTGGTCTGGATCTTACCCCATTAGCTAAGGCCTTGACCGGCACTGCCTGTGTATGCTGCAGAGATTGCAACGCCGATTTTCGAGGAGTCGTCAAGAATTGAAATGAAGGCCGGTCGCAAGGCTGTATGCCAGTACGAAGCAGCGACGCAAGCAGAATTTGTACGCGTACCGAGACAGGTGAAAGGTTGGTTCCGGAAAGGAATTCGCCACCGTACACATACATCAGCGTCAAGATAGCGCAACAGGATACAGCGGGTGAAAGACCCGTGAAAACAGCCATGACGTCCCGTCGCTGAAGAACTTTCTCGCTTTTGGCTTTTTGTCACACTTGCAGGAAAGGTTCCGAGCCTGCGGCGAAAGTTTGGGCAAAAGCACGAATACAGACCTGACTCAAAGAGCACCGACTCCACGCAGTAGCGCCATCGCCGGGAGCGATCCGCTTGTGCACGAAGCCCGACAGAGATTTTCGTCTGTGATGCCAGCGCTCTGCAAACTTCATGCTTGCGTTATCGTCGGAGTGGCCCGTTTACGATATGACTCATCAAAAGTTACGAATGTTACGAGCGAAGGGTCGTTGAGCTCGAAGGACCTCGCTATGTTTTATCGCTGCTAGAACAACGCGCGTTGACGCGACGTTCGGCAGGCCGCACATGATCTTCTGCAGCCCTAAATAATGTTGCCGGTCGGGTGATCTGTCACCGCTGACTTGCTCCTGCCTGATCTTGACGATCTGACCCGCTCGTCTCTTGGCGGGCTCGCGGTGGGGTCGCAAAAATCAGGCAATCGCAACCTAACTCCCTGCAATGGCTCAGGAAATCCTGAAGGTGGCCGCTGTCCATGCATCACCTGTATTTCTGGATGCGTCGGCGTCAGCAGATAAAGCCGTCATTCTCGTGGAAAAAGCTGCAGCTTCGGGAGCTGACCTTGTGGTCTTTCCTGAGACTTATCTGCCGGGCTTCCCGGTAAGTGAGCTACTGCGTGCCGGGAACAAGCTTCTGGCTGCTTTAGAGCGCGAATTAAACCCGGAGGTTGCTGCAGATCTTTATCAACGCCTACCCACCTCCTGTCCAAGCAGGTCTCATTCGCAAATACCAAGACCAGTCAGTTGCAAGAGATGGCGAGGAGATGACCAAAATCAAGAAGGCAGCAAAACGCTTCAGATGCTGGACACAAAAGCCTGCATTGTCCATGCATTGCTTGCTTGACTGCTAAATTGCTCTGATATATAGGGCATTGATGCACCATGCCCTGTGTACATTACGTAAGATTTTGCGCTATATCCAGACCAACAATTCACCTTCTGATTGACTTACAGTGCATTTCAGTTTGCTTGAGCAAAGTTTGTTTGCTTGCATACTGTATCTCCTCCTGGTATGCGTTGAGTTGCATGCGTTTTCAGAATCTAGCGAAACCAGGTTGAGTTTCTCTAAAATCTACTGCAGGATCGCCATTATTATTGGCATCAGTGAGCGGCCTCAAGGCAGCAGAACTTGCTACAATTCCAGTGTGGCATTTGACAAGGATGGCGCTCTCCTTGGCGTTCATCGCAAGATCCTGCCAACATTTGCTGAGAGGTATTGTGACGAAATAATGCATTTTTGGGAAGGTAGCTTGCAAACACTCAATTTGGAGTCTTCCCTTGTCAAGCACAGCCACCGCTGACAGAACTGCTCTAATTCCATGGCTCATCCTGAGCCATGTGCTGCAGCATTGAGCACCAGTCAACACTGGAGATTGTTTTCGTCATGTCTGCTTACAATGAGACTTGATGCAAGGACAGTCTTGCTGTAAAGACAACACAACTGGAAAGCAGTCATTGCACTGCCTGAATGCACTCTGATTGCAGCAGCTCTTTCTTGCTAAAGAGCAACGCGATACAAGGACAACATTGTGATCTCAAAGCTGTCAAGGAGGAATATTAAGGAGACATTCGTGTGCAGGTACATCTGGGGTCAAGGAGATGGCAGCGGTCTGCTGGCCTGGAACAGCTCAATTGGGCAATTAGGAGCCCTCATTTGCTGGGAGCACACAATGAATCTAGCCAGGTATGTTTGTTGTACACTTGTGTGCTCACTTATTTCTGCTAGAAGCCCTCATTTGCTGGGAACACACATTACATCTAGCCAGGTATGGCTACTGTGCACTGCTGAATGTCCACTTGGGAGCTCAAATTTGCTGGAAAGATACCATGGACCTTGTCAGGTATGATGCTTGCGCACTTCTGTTGGTCAATTAGGAACCCTCATTTGCTGGGAGCACACCACGAATGAGTGCCATTTGTGTACTTTTGCTTGCATGCTTCTACCCATCTCAGGTGGTTTCTGCTTGCATGCTTCTGCCATATCAGGTGACTTCTGATTGTATGCTTATGTCCAAATCAGGTGCATCAGTCTTGCGGTCTTGCATATCCTGCACTTTCTAACTGACTTCACCATCTCCTTTACCTGTGCACCCCCAGCAGCAGACTTTCTGTGCGTCACAATGGTGTGTATCTTTGACAGGCAAGCACTGGCTGAGCAGATTATCACCATCCATGCAGTACATTGGCCAGCGCTATCTACAATAGTTGTAATTCAAGCCGTCGCCAACTCCCACACCAAGCCATGATCGCTTGCTGATGATGACTCGTCTCTTCATTGTGTGTTGTGCAGGCAAGCAATGGCAGAACAGAATGTGACCATCCATGCAGTACACTGGCCAGCGCTATCTACAATGTTTGTGTTTCAAGCCGTCGCCAACTCGCAGATTAAGCCATGATCACTTGCTGATGATGACTCGTCTCTTCATTGTGTCTTGTGCAGGCAAGCAATGGCAGAACAGAATGTGACCATTCATGCAGCACACTGGCCAGCACTGTCCACAAATGTGGGCTTTGAGGCCGTTGTCAATTTGCAAATCCAAGCAATCATCAACAGTCAACGTCTGACTCATTAGTTGTTGTGTGTTGTGCAGGCAAGCAATGGCAGAACAGAATGTGACCATCCACGCAGCACACTAGCCAGCCCTGTCCACACCTGTGAGCTTTGAAGCCGTAGCCAAGTCACACAACCAAGCAATAATCAACTGCTGATGACTGGCTCATCACTTGATTGTGTCTTCTGCAGGCAAGCAATGGCTGAGCAGAATGTCACCATCCATGCAGCACACTGGCCAGCCCTGTCCACAATCGTGGGCTTTGAAGCCGTAGCCAATGACCAGATCCAAGCCATGATGCTCAACCACGCCTTGACAGCTCAATGCTTTGTGATTTGCGCATCAAGTCCCACATCTCCCGAAGCAATTGAACTGATGGAGGCCGAGTTGGGACCCCAACAGGTGGTCAAAGCAGGAGGAGGTTGGACAGCCATCATTCATCCGTTCACTCCCATAGTTGCAGGACCTGAAACTGGCCCTGACGATGCGTTAGTCATAGCAGAGATTGATGTGGGTTGTGTCAAAGACACCAAAGTGTGGCTGGATACAGCTGGGCATTTTGCTAGGCCTGATATTTTCAAGCTTGTTGTGGACACAGCATGCAAGCGATGCACAACATTTGAGGCTTCAGGCACACCTACGAATGGCAAGTACAACTGATCAGAGGCTTCACACACAGGTACGGACAGCAAGTACAACACATAAGGGGCTCCACACACAGCTACGGATGGCAAGCATGACTGATAGGAGGTTTCACGCATGAATGCGGATGTTAAGTACAACTGATAAGAGGCTTCACACACAGCTACAGACGGCAAGCATAACTGATAGGAGGATTCATGCGTGAATGCGGATGTCAAGTACACCTGATAAGAGGCTTCACGCACACCTACAGATGGCACATGCAGCTGATAGGAGGCTTCACAGACACCTGTGGACAGCAAGAACAGTTGGTAGCTAGCAAGCAGTGAGTCAAGTCAGTGACTAACACCCACAAAATAAGGTTTGGCAAAAGTTTTGGGGTCCAAGGTGGGGTATAGGGCTAATAAAGGCAGGGGTGGGTTCAGTTGTGGAATGCAAGAAGCAAATTGCTTGAAGTGCAGATTTTGCAGTTAGGGTAGGCGCCAAGTATTGCAGTGATGTCAAGGCCCCTCAAATACCTCAGGGCGTAGACCTTTTCTTTTCTCTTTGCAGATTTTTCTTCGAGACTGTTCAAGTGTTTTCTTTTTCTTTCCTGCTGATTCCAAAGAGTTGTTGCCCTACTACAGATGCTTGTCTTGATCATGATTGGCACTGGTGATCGTGGCTAGGTGATCCCTGATGAATGCATGATTCTGTCCAGCTGTATCGAATTGAGTACAGAGCATTGAAGACCTTGTTGCGAACTTGTACTTGGGGACATTTCCTCACACATTGTACGGTATGAAGGGAACTGAAGGGATCCACATCATGATGATTGCACAGTGGCAGCTGTTGCCAGGGAGCTGTACACATGTGGTCAAATAACATTCAAGGTCACAATTGCAGTTGACCTGCAGTGCAGTGATTAGAGCTGTAACGGACCATTGCTGTCTTTGCAGCTTTGGCGAAGACTTTCAATGCTGGAGCAGGCTTTTGCACTTTCCAGAATTGTCACGCAAGTTTTGAGAAATGAATATCTGTTTGAATTCACTGATGTACCAAACGACAATGAGTTTCAACTGTAGATTATAATCAAGACGTGCTCCGGGCCTGTTTGCCTATGCGTGTTGATGTTGTGAAAGATTTGCATTGGCAAGCAAGTCAAAGCTGGACTGATTGACTGGTTTTTTACTGATCGTGCTTAAACAGGCAATGCCATATGATTGTGGCAACTATTCAACTTGGAGTCGACGGCAGCAGCTCTTGGTTTCTCAGAGCTCCGCTGCTGTTGCACTTCCGGACGAGGTCTTGCAAGGTTGCGAGCAAGCAGTCTGCGCTTCGCTCTGTGCTGCAGCCGCTGCAGCAGCAGCTCAGTCGCGGCAGATCGCATAACCGACAGACGGCACTGCAAGCTTAAGCAGCTCGGCTACAGACTGCCTTCGCCCGTTGCTTGACATCGCAATCGCGATTGTAGTCTTTCGCCTGGTCAGCTGATCCAAGCACTTTTGCTCAGGTAATTTGGCTATGTCGCGGTCACCACCAGACCCACATGCTGAAACCTCAAAAATTCATGACCTTACGGTGTCTGAGACGCGAGCGGCAACGCACTGCCATGTTCGCGCAACAAAAGCTTTTCTCCTCAAAGCGGCTGCTTGTTGACTGCAGATTGCTCCTGGCGAGTGTATTCGCCGGTCACACAGTCCCATGCAGTTGCACCCCGACTTTCAGCATAACAGTGCAAACAGTTACGGTGGCCAGCACATGGGTTTTGACGATCACGAGGGCATGACGCAGCACCTGAAATGTGTCAAGGCAATGCAGGTGGATCACCAAGAACTCTGTCGCAAAGCCCTCTGTTGTTAGGCCAGTACTGCAATAAACAGTTCCAACTTATGAGGGCTTTTACAATATGATGCATATACCCACAGTTGGCAAACGTTGCTGTCAGACCAGGCAAAAACTTTGAGCAACATTGTGCAGCTTTGATGCTTGTACACACAATTGCAAACGGATCAGGCAACAGCTTTGAGCAACATCGTGCAGCTTTGATGCTTGTACACACAATTGCAAACATTGCTGTAGAATCAGGCAACAGCTTTGTGCAACATCGTGCACCTTTGATGCTTGTACACACAGTTGCAAACATTGCTGTAGGATCAGGCAACAGCTTTGAGCAACAGCGTGCAGAACCTGCAGCAGCAGCTACAGGACCTGCAGCTACCTGATCAGCTTCAGCAAGAGCTTGTACCTATCCAAGACCATGTCCTGAAGACATCTCAAGACCTCAACAGGTCAGTCAGTGCACGTTTTCAAGTACACAATTGTTTGCTGTCTCTCAACATATCACAAAGGATGCGCGTTCAATCGATTGCAGCATGTCAAAGGCTTGCGCCCTGTTTGTTGCTATTTCGGTATGTCCAAGTTGTGTCCAGAGCTCTACAGTCCTGTCTTGTGTTTCTTGCTGGTCTTTCAACCAATCGAAAGAATCTACCGTCCAGGGTAGGGACCCAGATGTGAATCATTTGACTTTCTTGGCGTGAAAGCACATGTGAATGTGTCTGGCACCTGCTCAGACCTTTGCTTCAAAGAAAGAGCGAACATCCTGCTGACAAAAGGCTGAATGAAACAAAGAAAAATGTTGACCTCTTTCAAGCATATCAGTTTGACAGCTTGCTGAGCAGTGCTGAATAGAGGCACAAGTATGTGATGAATCAGTGACTACACCACTCTCCTGCGGAGTCTTCTAATTTCAGTCAATATTGCCCTTGCCTACCTGCTGTCTTTTGGCCTGAAGTTCCTGAGCAAACAGAAAAGGGGGAGTGCAGATGCAGAACATTTGGACGATCCTCTGATTGACAATGCACTGGTTCCTACTTGCTGTCTGTTGTGCTGAAGGTTGCTGAGCAAACAGAAAAGGAAGAGTGCAGGTGCAGAACATCTGGAGGATCCTCTGATTGACAATGCAGTGGTTTCTACTTGCTGTCTGTTGTGCTGAAAGTTGCGGCGCGAACAGAAGAGGAAGAGTGCAGATGCCAAACGGCTGGAGGATCTTCTGGTTGACACTACACTGTTGCCTACTCGCTGTCTTTTGTGCTGAAGATGCTGAGCAAACAGAAGAGGAATAGTGCGGGTGCCAAACGTCTGATGGGGCCTGTGTTTCATTGTCTCCATACTCTTTCACATTTGCTGTCTGTTGGTCTGCAGGTCGCTGAGTGAACAGAAGAGGAAGACTGCAGATGCAGAACTGCTGGACAATCCTCTGCTTCATCCTACACTGTTACCTACTTGCTGTCTGTTGTACTGAAGGTTGCTGGGTGAACAAAAGCGAAAGAGGGCAATTGCAAGACTGCTGGACAGTCCTCTGCTTCATCCTACATTATTGCCTACTTGCTGGCTGTTGTGCTGAAGGTTGCTGAACGAACAGAAGAGGAAGAGTGCAGATGCAGAAAGGTTGGAGGGCCAGGCAGTCCAGGCTCGTCTGGAAGCTGCAGCAGCAGCTGACCGCATTCAGCAGTGTCAGGACTCCCTTCAGGCTGTGCAGGATACTCTAGCTGCCAAAAAGCATGAGATTTACCTCAAGGTACATGCTCATCAAACGTGCAGTGAAGCATCACTCAAGTACTTCTAGCAGTGAGTAAATTGTTCCCTGATGCTTCTCAGCAGACACGTGGCGAGCTGTGCAGCGAGTAGTTCTGCAGACCTTGCATTCACGAAATGCAGCTCGAGAGCAGGATGTGCAGCCCAAACAAGGGCGAAAGATATTGCAGAATAGGCTGTCATAGTGATGTACATCTTGCTGCAGGATTTGTGCTGGCCAGGTGACGAATCCTGCAGTTGGCAAACTAGTACAGGTTGCACTTGGCAATGCACTCTCCTCATCTCAGAGAGAAAGACGAGCTGAAAGCAGTTTTGGAAGAATGTTTGCATAACACAGTCCCTGCGGACGCTTTATCAGCGCCACATGGCATGTGCAGAGAAGCCCCAATACAGTGACTGCGCACGTCCCCAAGGGTCTTGTACTTACTTCAAGTTGTCCTCGCAGAGAAGTACGACTGTCGGCCAGCACGCGCTCATGATTTTCAGTTGCATCAGCTTGACAGCAAGGATGTCTTCTGGGTGTCAGTACATGAAGCCTTATGCAGAAGCAGGAGGCGCAGTTTAAGGCAGCTGAGCTGGACCCCACCAGCAGCAGCTGCAGCATGTGTTGCAGACGGCACACAGAGTCTGTCACCTTGTCTTCTGCATGCTGTCACAATGCATACATGCACAAGCAATAGGCGCAAGTCCAGGCGGTTGAGCTGAAATGCTATCAATGGGCACACGTAATGGTGTGTGACATCATCTGTGATATCCACCACACATAACCTGGCATGTGGTCACAAATGACGTCACAATGTGTGCAGAAACAAAAGGCGCAGGTCAAGGCAGCAGTCGCAGGCTGCTGCTAGCCACACAGGCTCCGATCATGACAACTGTGAAACTTGATGTTTCTCTTTGATGTTTCTCTTTCTGCAGAGGCAGGAGGCGCAGTTCAAGGCAGCTGAGCTGGAATTCCATCGGCAGCAGCTGCAGCATGTCAGCCAGGAGCAGAGGCAGGCTGAGGAGCTCATCCAGAATAGCCTGGATCACACTGCAGGTGGGTGTTCTCGCTACCCTTTATATTGGGTCTAAGTTGTCACAGTCCTGAGCTGACCTGACGGGACGTCACGTGACCTGACAATGCGAGTAAAGGGCAGAGGGAGGCGGAGGAACTCTTTCAGAACAGCCTGGACCACACTGCAGATTTGTATACTTGCCAAGACCCTTGATTGACCTGAAGTTTTAGTTCTTGGCACCAGTTGCAAACATCGCCTGACGTCAGCACTGTAATTTGTGTTAACCATGCAGCGTTGTCACATGGCATTGTAACATGGCAGTTTATGCAGCCATGCCAAACACCTACCCTAAATTCAATATATGTAACATCATGCAGGCCAGTCACTGTCTTTCCCTCAGCGGATGCTCCATCCAGGCAGCAAGGCTGACAGCAGGCCCCAGCCCATGGCCCCACCCCACGCACAATTGCCAGACATACCTCGCCAGGTGAGTCTTGACCTGCATGTTTTGATATGTAGTACATCTTTCCCATGCTGCAAGTGGGCCGTTGCAAGCCAATACAACTGGCCCTACATATGAGAATCCATCCAAAGTTACAGCCATAACGCTGCTGGGGTGCTTGAGGTTTTGACACTAACTGGGTGATTGCAAGAAGGATGGATCAATTGCTTTTGCTTCTGCCATATGCACGTTGGCCAGTGATAGGCTCGGTCACCTGCTTGTTGCAGGCTAGCACACAGCTTCTGAGCTGAATGTGTATCAGTGCTTTGCTTGCTGCACTTGTGACCTTTTGCTTGATTGTGGAAGTGCAAAATGTGGTCTTGACAAACAGTGCTTGCCTGTGCACTCCATGATCTGAGTTGCGTTTTGAGGGCCAAGGAGTCACATGCTGCATACAACTTTCATTCTTCCAGAACACTTTTGTTGCTGTTTCTCTTACATTTGATCAAATGTGGGATACAGGATGGCGAGAATGGTGGAGGCGTGTTCACTAAGCTGAAGGGCAGTATGGACAAGGCCAGAATGATAGGGCACAAAGTGGTGCCAAGCTTTGGTCCTGACAAAGGTCGCTTGGCCCAGGCAAGCCTTTGAGTAGATTGTCTCCGTTGCATCATGTCTTGGTGTATGTGCCTGAAGGGCAGTATGGACAAGGTCAGAATGATAGGTCACAAAGTGTTGCCAAGCTTTGGTCCTGACGAAGGTCGCTTGGCCCAGGCAAGCCACTGAAAATTGAAAATGTTGTCTTCTTTGCATGTTGTCTTGATGTATGTGCCTGAAGGGTAGTATGAGCAATGGCAGAACAATCGACCATGAAGTCGTGTCGAGCTTTGGTCTTGATCAAGATTGTTTGGCTCAGGCAAGCCATCGTGCAACCTGGCCCTGTGCTTGCACTGTTGATCAGCACTGTTGATCAACACAATCAAATGAAGACAGTCAGAGTATGCAGGCATACTGAGTGACAGCTGTTGTATGTTCACTATGCGTCAGCAGTCCACACTAAGTGACATCTGTTGCTTGTGCGCAACAGCTTAGTTTCTTGCGGTCAGCGACAGCTGTTGCTTGTGAACACCATGTCACGTTCATATCGAGTGACAGCTGTGGCTTGTGCACACAGGCTGTGGCCGGTGAGCAAGAGGCAGCGCTGAGCTCAGGATCCTCCCAAGCCAGAATTGCACATCAGCAAGAGCTGGCCCTAGCAGCCAAAAGCACTGCGCCACACAGCCGCTCCCTCTAGTCCTCCCTTCAGCTACTCCAATGACAGCAAGCACATCCATGGAGAACGTCCTTTCGCTTCTTCAGGTACTCAAACAACACAGCTGTTCCCTCTACTCCTCTTTGAGTCACTCAGCTGCCAGGGGCAGTGGGCCACACAGCTGCTCCCTCTAGTCCTCTTCTTCTGCCGCCCAAATGACAGAAACAATGTCTTACAATTGACATTGTTCTGATTCTTTAGCTATCTCAACAGCACAAGGGATGTTCATAGTGTTCATGACTCTTCTTCTTCAGCTACTCAAACGGCACACAAGATATCTGCAGTTAGCATGGTGCGATTCTTCGGCTACTTGAATCTAAGGCATGTTCACCATTGATACCACAGTAAGCTTGTTCAGAAGACTGTGCAATCGAAAGTGGGGACATAGGCATTCAACGGTAGTGTCTTGCACCAATTCTGGATTTGTGAGATATACAGGAAGCCTTACTTGGATATGTGAGCATATGTTGTTGAAATGCTCGAGTTCCCCTGAGTTGTGCTCCATGTTAGTATTGCTTGTTGCAAAATCTGCAGCATAGCAAGCAGCTTCAGTAGTTGTGCCAAAGTAGCAAGTTTAGCTCTTGCTCTACTCTAGCTTTGTTCGCAGCACAGCATTGCATGTGATTCTGTGCAGCATCTGTTTCTTGACTTCCAGTCAGAAGTTTGACACTGGCATTTTCAGCTTGCTCATTTGCATTTCAAGGTCTGGTGTCACCAATAAACAGACTTTTGCTATCCTTTTATTCTTTCTCGAGGCGTTTAGGCTGTTCAGGCACTAAGAAAGGGCTGATTTCTTGGAGTCCTATGTCCGGGCGCCTCTGTTGTGCAAGTTTGGATTTGTTAGCAGCCATGCCAATGCCCTAGACATTCTGTCTGATTGTACAGTGCGCTTTTGCAACTGTGTACATTTTCTACCGTGCGCTTAGCTTGGTCAGGGTTGGAATAGACCTCAAAACCTTTCTATTGTTGGCCAGCTTGATGCCTGTGCTTCATTTCATATTCATGTTTTCAATCAATTAGAAGTGACAGTGAAGCAGCTCTGTAAACAGCACTTGTCCTCAAATATTGAGGCTAGTGTTATGGTCTAGTGTTCTCAGTTCAATCTAGACGACACGTTTCACCTGCTGTTATGATGATTCTCAGATGTGGGGTCACTACGATGTAGTCACGTTTGAGGTGCAGCAAGTCTTCAGACACGTTAGACGCAGTAGCTGTTCAGCTGCACTTTGAGCCTGAGGCATTCTTTTCCGTTGATTTCAGGAGTTGTCAGTATGACAATAGTACACGGCTGACTGGACAACGTCATGAGCAAGTTTTGTGTCTGCCAGTCCTGTAAAACACGGTGTCAAGTGCTTCCATGTTTAGTGCAAATGCTGTTTCTGCTAATGGCATGGCAAGCTGCACATAATGACTTGCAGCAGCGTAGGCATGACGCGAAGCCAAAGTCCACTGACATGTATGAGAGGTACTTGATTTTATGTGATACTTGGAGGGGAACCTATGGAAAGGCAACCATTGCATGCAGCTCAAAGTGTCATGCCCAAGTGGCCTCTGAGTCCCAAAGTGTGCATGCATGTGTAGTTGCCATTGCATGCATATGTTGACTGCTCATTTTACTGGCCTTCTGCCTGGAGTTCTGTCAATCAGACAAACAGGCTACTGATGCGGTCAATACGATTACGTGCTCGGAAGATCAGCTCGCCGAGCCTAGACACAAAGCTGAGCCGGCTGCTGAGTCTGTACAGGCCACGCATGCCCCTCTCGCTGTGACCAACAGCAAAGCCTGAGTCCAGATCAGCGCGATTTTGTCGCGTTTTTGACTTCGGTGGTCTCGCAGTAGACAGCGCATGGCGAGCTTGATAAACCCGGCTCCCGTGGTGCACGACAGAAGAAGCGTCCATAGAGACAAGGTGAACCAAAGCTTTGCAGCGATACTTTTGCGTCGTCAAAGTTGTCGTGCTTTTGTTGGAGCTCGGTCAGCAAGGTTGCAGGTGAGGGTAGTCTCAACCAAAGAGGGAGAGCGCGAGCCTATAGACACACTTGAGATCTTTGAGGTAGTTTGTGCTGCTTGGTGCAAGCGCTGTGACATAGCGCGGGCCAAGGCCAGCAAGCTTTTGATGCCGGCCAGCTGCCACAGGAACATCAAAGCTCTCACTGTGATTGCAGCACATATGTGACATCACTGATCCAGAACATCCTTACAGTCTTGAGCAGCTAAATGTGGTCGAAGAGGATTTGATCACTGTCAATGATGATACAGGACATGTCAGGTGCAGTCAAAACTGCTCAAGCAGCTGTGCTCGTTCATCTCTTGCAGCCTAGCATGCACTTCAACAAACTCAGACTGATTGCAAACGTGCTTGTTACAGGGTACAGTTCACCCCAACTGTCCAACACTGCAGCATGGCCACATTGATTGGTCTATGTATACGCGTCAAGTTGCTGCGATCTCTGCCAAAGCGGTTCAAGGTCAGCTCAGCTTCTGATTTCATCAAGTACACTGCCCTTGAGCAATTGTGTCATTGCTCTGCTCCTTTGAGTTCTCTGCTTACATGATGCTGAGAATGCAACAGTATGAATTCAATGGCAGCAAATGGCTTGTAGCCCAAACACCCAGCACTTGCGCCAGCACATGTTGCGACTGTAATGAGGCGCAACATGATGAATGACATCAATTGTGCAGGTTGACATATACATCACTCCTGGTGCACATTCCACAGAGGCTGCCGTCAACAAGCAGCTCAATGATAAGGAGCGAGTGGCAGCCGCTTTAGAGAACCCAAACCTGCTGGATATGGTCAACAAGTGCTTGATCAGCACGTGATGTACACCCCCTTCCCCCCCCCCCCGCCCCCNNTACCCCCCCTTCCCCCCCCCCCCGCCCCTACATCAATTAATAGCTGGCCTCTTCATTGCAATAATCGGCAGATCTTCAGCAGCAGCGGCAGCAGCTTTCTTGCTTGGTGAGACTTGCTTCAGAATCTGTTTTTTCTGCTTGGCACAATCATGACTAGCGCAAACATGAGGGTTTCAGAAGTTTCCCCAGCTCAATCTTCAGCCCTCGTCTTCATGACAGAGGATGGCTCTTTGCGCAGCCCTGATTCAGAATTTTCGTGAAGGCATGCACTCAGCCAGCTGCTTGGCAGCTGTGGCAAATGTGTTGGTCAGGAATTTCAGATGCTGCACAGGCGCAATTCTGTGCTGAACTTATGATTAGGGCTACTGCCATTGACAGTGCGGTGTGGCACTCTGGCAATGTATCAAAACTGAGGCTTAGCACCGCCTGAGCCTACAAATCTGTGGAGCAGCTGCTGAGTGTTTTCTGCATGGAAGACCTGGCACAAGCTTTCAAGCAGCCATATGTAGGCAATACCACATACGAACCCTTGCTCATGGTCATCCGTTTTGCTATTTACGTTTGGCAAGATTTTTTGATGTTTCTGACGCTTGACAGTCACTGCAGGACGGCTCCACTACTGTCATGACTTGCGAGACCTCCGTGCCTCCCTGGACCAGGCTTGGCTTGCAATAGTTGCAATTGTTGATGAGCCTGCTTGTGCGGTAGCACATAGCTTGAGCTTGTGCACATAGCTTAAGCTTGTGCATGCAACGTTGGCCATGCTGTGAGCAGCATCTGAACATACTCCTTGATGCAAGGCAACCACTAAGTGCTGTTACCGGCCAGCCGATGTCTGCAGTCATCTGTGACGGTCATGTGTGACCAACATCGGTAGCTGTTGCTGATGCTGCTGATGACCGAAGAAGAGGCGTGACGCGCCTGCTCCGAATTTGAAAACCAGATTTTGCAGCTTGCGCGCACTCTTGTCCCGGAGGAGCCGGTGCACACACCTTGACATTTCTGATCTGTATCCTCTTTTTCAAGTGAAGATGGAGTCCTCATATCCAGGCGCCCCTCGGCGATCACGAAGTGCAGCTGCCATCTTGGGGATGTCTGTGTTTCTGGTGGTGTGGAACATCATCATTCTGGCAGTATGCGCGGCAACGTTGCATCAAGCTCTTGCGGTGAAGAAAGACGTAGCAGGCGTGGCTCACTAAGCCGATCAGAGCCTTGGCCAGAACAGCGGACAGAACGATCAAGAAGCTCTCCTACTGCAGCAGAGGACACTTGTTTGAGAATATATTCGGCAGAGCTCTTCCTTTGACTTGATGTGTGCTAGACATGCTCAATAAACAGACGATTGTGACATTTGTTCAATAAGAAGATGGACCTGTCTGCTGTTGTTGCTGCTGACAAGACTGTCACGTGAGAACCACAGGCTATGTGTTTGTGACCAGAACTGCTGTACAGGAACATGTTGCAATTTGACTTGCAGACAAGCTGCCAATTTTGTGTTGACGTAGTTAGCTACAACGGCTGTGTTCTGACACAGAATTTTGCTTGATCAGCCATTTGAAGAACATATACCATCCTTGCATATAGGTGTGAAGAATACCTTGCACAGGCACGGCAGGATTCCTTGTGCACTTGACCTGTGGCAAGACTTTTTCAAGAACTGAAGCAAACACACAATCACAAAAGAGGGATCCTGCTTGCCAGATCTTGCAAATGCCTTACAATAGCATTGGGCTCTCATGCATGCTACCATGTACAAGATGGCATGCTATATTTTGTGTGTACATGTGCAAGCAACAAATGTGTGACAGCTCCAGCATTCAAGGCGAAGACAATCCATGAGCACCATTGTCCCACACAAAGCAGGCACCTCATGCCATGGCTGCTCTGTCTACAGGCTGGACTGACTAAGCAAGTCATAGCTGCTGCATTTGGCTGCACTAGTACAACTACATGTGTAGACACCTGTAGTGTACACTTAGAGAAATTGAGTAAATGTGATACAAAGGTATGCCGTGTACCAACGGCCTGATTGTTTTCAGGTTATCCACCACTGCTGGTGACTGCTGCTGATACTGTCATCATGACTGGCGATGCTGATGATCAGTCAATGCATTGAGCCCACTGTTGTCCATGCAGCTTGAATGGAAAGCAATAGAGTTGAGTTCAGCTGCAAGCACGAAGTATTAGCCATACAGGGTGGGCTACCACTGAAGATCAGCATGCGCCAAGTGTGCGCTGGCCTGGCAAGAGGAATTGCATCATTATTTGCAAAAGCTACTTTGCTGCAGAGGTTGGCACACAGTCAATCAGTCTGAACAACAGCAAATTCACAATTCTGTTTGCTTAAATCATTCAAAAGTGTAAGTGGCATGGCTCTTTCAACAGATCTATGGTATCCTCAGTCCTTTTACAGGTCACGCTCACACCACTTATGCACACAAGAGCAACTTTCCACAGCCATTTTTGATTTGCCATCTGTTTGGGCATGCGCCAATCCCTATCTGTCCGTCCTCTTTATTACTGGTGTACACAACTGAGTGAAACTGTCCTGCCTATTGTACCCCAGAATCAGCCAGATTACGTGTGGAAGCTGTTGTGAATGGTGTGCACCTGTGCACAGCAGAAGCTTTGTAAAAGCTGCTATGGCAAGCACAAGAGAGGGCTCAGATGAAAATTGCAAACATGACAGAGCTGACCTGACTGAGCGTTGCTCCAGCAACACCCAGAATAATGATGTTCCACAGAATCTGCAGCCAATGCTGAATGTCACGCTCTAAACTTGTACTTTCAGCGCTTGAAAAGCACTGCTAAACGCTGCCTTGCAGCAGTCAGCAGTGTGATCCGCAAAGAAGCTTACCAGAAAGATCAAGAGTCCGACAGTGGCTTTTGAGGACATGTCAGCCATTGCTGCAAGCAAAGTGTGTGTCGGTGAAGCAAAGGAAACTTGACGGAATCAGAGAAGCAGCAGGCGATTGAGGGGAGCTGCTATCAACGCTGCTGTCATCGCGGAATTGATGCAAGCGTTTTGGTAATTTCAAATCTGGCGGTTGTTCCGGTTTGTCATGCAGCTGCATGATCGACATCACTGGCAGGCTTTGTGCAAATGCTGGAGAGCTCCCCACAAAATTCAACTTGCAGAACTAAGGCAGCTTCATTTCTCGCATCTTGCGTAGTACTGAAGTTCTTAGACCGATTGAGCAGGTTGACCATGATAGTCGATGCTGGCCACTGGTAGTCAGCGGCTGAGACTGGCAATCGCATGAAAGCGCCTGTCTGGAAGATCAACAAAGTCGTCGCTGTAGTTCTTGCTACCTTTTTCGTGATTTACGGAACTGTAGTCACGTGTGTGGTGAGTTCTTATGGCAAGCTATACACTCTGATGCCTGCCGCACCTTGCTTGACAACGTCGCGTTTGGTACAGATTGTTCCTTGGCTCAATTTCTCAGTTCCTGGTGTGATAAACTTGCTCATCTTGACCATCACCACAATATCCGCTCTGGGCTATTTTGTTGCTTGTGTGCTTGCTGATCCTGGCAGGTGAGCTGTGTGAAAGGCCTTTCAACCAGTTGTACCGGTGTCTGTCAGCAGCCTATGCATTGAGACTGGTTCGCATCTCTGCAGTGTTCCTGCTGATTGGGTTCCTCCCTGTGAGGACGGCAGAGCAGTTCTAGAAGTCAAGCGCAAGGTAAGGTTCAGCCACATGCAATTGGCAATTTCAATGTTGACAATCTTGCCTCACACTGTGCTGCTGCACATCAAAACACATGTATGTGTGCCTGAGCTCAAGCAAGTATAAAGCTGAGCTGACAGATGTGCTGCCAATACAGAGTGGGGAGAGTAGATACTGTCAGAAATGCAAGTGCTACAAGCCCCCGCGCAGCCATCACTGCCGTGTCTGTGGGAGGTGTATTCTCAGAATGGTGCGCTGTACAAAATCTTTGCATTCACACAAGCATTGCATTCACACAAGCAGCACATCCTGCAGGTCGTCCAATGGCTTGCATCTTGCAACACATGCTCATGCAGCAAAGTGCTTGTACATCAGAAAGGTGCGGTGTACACAAGCTTTGCATTCACATCAGCTGCACGTCCTGCAGGTCGTTGTCTGATGGCTTGCATATTGCAACATGGGCTCATGCAGCAGAGGTGCTTGCAGTATGTATAGCTTGTCTTACAGTGTGCTGACATGATCTTTGGCTTTGCAGCAAAGCCACAATGATGTTGCAGCTTTTTGGCTCATAAAGTGTGCCCAGCTTTTGATGCCAAATTTTTGTCATTACAAGATCATCACTGCCCTTGGATCAACAATTGCGTCGGGCACGGAAACTACAAGACATTTCTGCTGTTTTTGATATGTGAGATCCTTGCTGCTGCTGGTCACACTGGTTGAAGTGCTGGTCTCCAGCCAGACTGCTTCACAGCATATGAACTACCTGCCAGCCTGCCCGCCCCTTCTTTAAAAGTTGCACAGCAGTGACCTTGGACTGAACGCTGGACGCCTGCTGAGATGCCTGCATGGAACTCAGTCCTGTGCATCAGAACAGCAGAACCCTCCCTGTCAATCAAATGCTATCACAGGCAGTTCAGCCTGTAACCGTGCCTGTCTGCATCACTAGCGATATAAAAGCCCCAATTTTGTGCAGATACTAATTCAACAAAATCAAGACCTTTTTTCCGCTGTGCAGGTGTAAATGCTGCTGTAGTGCATGCACTAGGGCTCAGCATAGCCCATGCTGCTTACAGATTAGAGCTGCACACAGAACCCAAGCGTCATGTTGGCCGCACAAGCACAGGCACAGGCGCTCACTTACAGTCCCCTACCAATCATGTCAAAGTTCGCATTGTTTGGACAGTCTTAGAGGTGTGCAAAGCAGAGTCCACATTGTCATAACAAGACATGGTGTTGTCACTGTATTTCTGCACATCATTGTCCAAGCATCTGCCACTGCCTACGAGGCTGACATGCCATTGTGGCAGCTTTCACCATGCCAAAAGCATTTCCTGACATGCATAGTTCTTGTATATGCGGACCAGCCTATGCTGTCAGACACCACCAACGGCTTCTCTCTCTGCAGAAGCAGCAATGCTTGCAAGCATGATGCATGCACCTTCTTAGCAGCTTGTAGCTTCTTACTGTCGGCTTTGTTGTCTATACCCAGAAAGCATCAGCCAGCCCACCTGCTGACCCTACTGTGTGCAATGCAGGCAGTCTGTACGGCAGCCACGTTTCCTCTATGCATAGCTCTGTTGGTTCTGCTGGGGTGGAATGCATACCTCATGCTAACCAACAGGACCACAATAGAATACTATGAAGGCGTGACAGCTGAAGTTAGGGCGACAAGACGAGGAGAGCGCTATCAGCACCCTTACAACCTAGGTACAGCTTACATTCTATTACTTGGCTTGCTACCTCCTTGACAGCATGTTTGTCAGTGAGCTGCAGGGCTAAGGAAGCATGCCTCTACAACGTGTTTTGTACGTCATTGTTCCTCGTAGTCAGTGTTGGCAAGAGGATAGATCATGAGACAGCGATGCGTCTGCTTTCCATTGTAACAGCTGGTGGACTTGGCTGGAAGTTCCCTGCACTGCGCCGTGATCCCCCGACGACTGTCATCCCTGTGCAACAACTGTCATCTCTGTGCAACAACTGTCATCCCTGTGCAACAACTGTCATCCCTGTGCAACAACTGTCATCCCTGTGCAACAACTGTCAGCCCTGTGCAACAACTGTGCAACAACTGTCATCCCTGTGCAACAACTGTCATCCCTGTGCAATAACTGTCATCCCTGTGCAACAACTGTCATCTCTGTGCAACAACTGTCATCCCTGTGCAATACAACCACACACAAGGCTTCAGGAGCGCATGTTGCATGAAGTGTGTTTCCATCGCACACTGCATGCTTGCAGTGGTTCTGAGGCTGCATGCTTTGCAAACAGATGGTGAACTCACAAGAGCAAAGATGGCTAAGCATCGCAGGTGCATGCAGGCATGTATGGAAATCTACACAGGATTTTGGGCCCTCAGCCTGAGATGTGGAATGCATGCGGCCTTGTGTGGCAATCTGCACAGCAGGTTCTGTCCTGTGTCTGGAATCCTGCACATTATATTGGGCCCTCTGCTTGAGACACGGAATGTATGCAGGCTTGTGTGGGAATCTTCACAGTGTGTTGGGCCTTCAGCCTGAGTTGTGGAATGCATGCAGGTTTGCGAGGAAATCTTCACAGCAGGATTTGCCCTGTGTCTGGGATCCTGCACAGTATATCGAGCCCTCCGCTTGAGACGTGAGATGCATGCAGGCTTGTGTGGGAGTCTACACAGCATTTTGGGCCCTCATCCTGAGATGTGTTATGCATGACTTGTGTGGCAACCTCCACAGCATCTTGAGCCCTGTTATACTAATGTAAAATGCATGCAGGCTTGTGTGGAAATCTACACGGTATTTTGGGCCCTCATCCTGAGAGGTGGCTCATGCCTGGGCTGGCAGCAGCTGGAGATGGCCTGGCTTATGTCACAGCCTGGGACCATGTGCGAGATGACCTTGACAGCCTACTAGGATTCTGATTCGTCTTGTAGATCATAATCCCTTGTGAAAGCCTTGTGCCAGTGTAGAGCAGCTTGTGAGCCGTGTTCTATCTGTGATGTGAAAGCAGAGTGAGAAGTGTCCCGGTTGTCAGGCATCAGAACAGGAGCCTGTGCAAGTAGAAGCAGCCCAAGTTGTCATATGCAAGGTGCAGACCGCGAAATTGTTTGCGCCGCAATGGCAGCTCTGTCCGTCAGACACGTTTGCACCTGCAACAGTCCTTTGTGACCTACTTGCGTGCTGCACATGTATTGTACTGGATCAGCTTTTGTGCCTGTTGTTGCCTTGCTTTGAGTGGGAGATCACAAATTCTCCAGCAGGATGCTGCTGCTGCTCAGGTGTCCCCACTATGAAGCTGTGTGATGCAGACTTTTGCAGGCCGCATGCATTTGTTGTGCAGCACATGGGGTGTTACCTGTATAACAGATGAACACATTGCAAAAGTGATGTGTGTCAATGACATGGTCGCCTGCATTGCGGGCCCGTCCAGACAATACAATGACAGCCGCCAGGCCAGATTCAAGCCAGGTGCATGTGGTCTTGCAATTTGAATTGAGAAATCGTGCACCCTTGCCTGTCAATCGGTTCAGTGACACCACCATCAGACTGCAATGTATGCGCACTGCAACACCAGGTTGCTGCTGTCTACAGATTTGTCTTGAGCTAAATTTCTCATGTATACCTGAAGCAGATACTAGCCACCACCAAGCCTGAATCAGACGTACTAACATTTTGACTCAGCACAAGACTGGGAGTAAGACCGTAACACTGAAGTAACCAATTTCAATGCTACAACGGCTCTAGCCTTAGCAATTGCAATTCTATAGAGGCTGTAACCCTGAAGGATATTGAAGGTACTGATGCTGTGGTCAGCAAACCATAACAAGTTAGGAATCCTATATGCCAGTGAGCAGAGCAGACAGTCACAATAGCCAAGCTGTCTTACCAACTCTACCAGCATGTAACAGCAAGACAAACAGAGCATCTATATCAATGGTGCAGTCTTGCCAAAACAAGATCTGCTCCTGCATCTGAGCCATCACGCCTTAGTGCTTGCCAGTTTTTGGACCTCAGAAACCAACTTTTCCTGGAACTGCTGATCAAGCAAGTAGCCTCCATGTCCAGCTGTGGGGTGTACCAGAACATTTGCTGGCAAGGGGGATGCTTCCAGCTGAGCTAACACGAGATCCTTGGGGACCAGATCGTCATAGGCTGACAGCGAAACTGTTGTTGCCTGAGGCATGTCTTCTGGCCACAGCATCAGCGAGTGCCAACAGAACTTGCGGCAGAAGGTCTGCATGAAGACCAGCTTGCTCAGAGATTTGCGGAAAGTGCGCAGTGCAGCTTGGAAGACGCAAAGCAAGCTGTGTTCATCACATATGCAAGCTGTATCAAGGAGCATCTACAAGTGTCAATTCCTGAGCACACGCAACTGTAAATAACATGGTGACAATGTTGTATGCAGCAACCCCACAGAATGCAATGTACAACTGCAAAACCAGCAGCTACCAACCAGCTAACTGCAAGATACGGACACGATCTTCCTGCAAAACTCAGATTGCATTGCCTGATGTCAACATGCCTCAGCAGGATCAGATCCCTGGTCCAGATACACCTGGCCAGAGATTTGATTTCACTCTGCGCATACAACTCTCACATAGAAGCTCTTGACTCAAAAGCGCTTTTAGTGTGCAGTACACATGCAGACACTAAGTGCTTTGACCCACTATACAGAAAATGTACCTCGGCAATGATAAAATCCCTGGAGCAGATGTATCTGGCGAGCTTCACAGGGTTTTGCTAATTGCGTTTCACACATGCGTTGACTGTTAATAGTGTCACTTCACACACACCGCAGCAGTGTCGAGGTCCCTGGAGCAGACGTATCTGGCAAGGTCTGTGAGTTGATTGAAATATTATACGCATGCATTGCATGACTGATACATGTTGATCAACACATACCTCAGCAATGATGAGATCCCTCGAGCAGACGTATCTGGCAAGGTCCATAAGTCCAGTAGGGGTCAGGAAGAGGTTCCACCCCCACTCAGGCACCTTGTATACGAAGCTGTGCAACAGCTGGGGGCAGCATGTCAGCATACACACCGGGTCTATGATCAGCTGCACACACAGCATTGCAACAAGTCAGACAGAGCGGAGTTGATCATAGTGTACTAAATCAAGAATGAAGCACCATCCTGAGGAGGTCAGCCTGCACGGCACCTCAGCATGCACGCCGGGTCTATGATCAGCTGCACACACAGCATTACCACAACTCAGACAGAGCTGAGTTGATCAAAGTGTACTATATCAATCACGAAGTAAAATCCTGAGGAGGTCAGCCTGCACGGCACCTCAGCATGCACGCTGGGTGTTTGGGTGTTTGATCAGCTGCGCACACGGCACTGCAACAACTCAGACTGAGCCGAGTCAAACAAATTGTGATACGTCAATCCTGATGTGCTGTCCTGAGGACGCCAGCATGCACAGCATATCCGCATGCACAGTGGGTGTATAAGCAGCTGCATGCAATGCAAAATGAGTGTCAGATCAAGCGCAACATGAGATGACATGCAGAGCACATTAGCATGCACACCAAAACTTTCAAGAGCATATTGGCATGCACACAGCGTCTGATTAGCAGCAGCATGCAACATAAAAAGTCTGTGCAAGTCAAGTCAGTCATGAGCAAAACAAGCACATGAGTCTCATGAGCTGCTATTCCTTGCAGCTCATGCGAGCTGCAAGGAATAGCACACTGAAAAAAACAAGCTCAAATCAATCAGACGTCAATCATTATTCAGGACTGTGCCCAAAGTATGCTGTATGACTGCATGCTGAGGCATAAAGGCTGCTCACCAATGACTGCACCAGAGCAGGGTGCAACTGACACAACCTTGACGCCATCAAGGTGCCAAAGGGTCTCAATTCAACTTTGAACACTCAACACACTATATGCTGTGCCAATCTGATAACTGCTTACCAGTGACTGCACCAGAGCAGGGTGCAACTGACACAGCCTTGATGCCACAAAGGTGCCAAAAGAAAGGCCCACAATGCAGGCCTCTTTGAATCTTCGCTGCTACACAACGGCAGCTACAGCGTGCGCAGCATGGTGTCACAAACATGCAGCATGCTGTCACAGACATCAAAGCCGCTTGACCCAATGCACATTGTGAGAGTGCTATTTGCTGTGACAATGCCAAATTTGCTTACCAGTGACTGCACCAGAGCAGGGTGCATCTGACACAGTCTTGAGGCCACAAAGGTGCCAAACGAATGACCCACGATGCAGGCCTCTTTGAATCCCTGCTGCTGGACAATGGCAGCCACAGCGTGTGCAGCATGGTCCACCTCGCCAGCTCTTAGGCACAGACGCATGGACACATGGCGGAACTCCAAGACTATCATGGGGTGCGAGCTGGTGGCAGCAAACAGCATACGCATGAAATGGATATAAGGGGTCTGCATGGGAATGAGCGAGCGTCAGATGATGACAGGATGTCTCTGCACATAGATTTGAGCAAGATGGGCTCAGCGTAATTGTGAAAGATGGCAGCAAATTGCAACAGCACACAGTCCGCATCTGTAGCCTGTCTCGGTGCCGACCTCGGGCAATGCTAGCTGACACCCTTGTGAAGACAGTCAAAGAGCGTCAAATGCAACAATTTGTTACCATGGCAGCAATTGCATGCATGCATGCAATGACTGAATGGCTCAGCAAAGGACAGACACATGTTGCAGATGCAAGCACATGACATCGCAGTGTGTCATTGATATGAAGCATGACATGAGCACATCAGCGCAAACTCCAAACAGATCAAGGCAAAGG
Organism: Trebouxia sp. TZW2008; assembly: GCA_002118135.1. Classification (NCBI taxonomy): domain Eukaryota; kingdom Viridiplantae; phylum Chlorophyta; class Trebouxiophyceae; order Trebouxiales; family Trebouxiaceae; genus Trebouxia; species Trebouxia sp. TZW2008. The sequence goes on along the minus strand of BDIU01000225.1, from coordinate 41,182 downwards.
CATTACTTGTCCAAGGCCAACACCATGCAAGAAGACAATGGGTCGAGTCTTGGAGAGATCCTGCTGAGCTGACTCATTGACTGACTCATGCAATGAATCAGGATTTGGGACTGACCCTGAGTGGTTTGCGTCATTTACACTCAGTATTTGACAGGAGCCTATCACTTTGAACTCTAAAAGAGATGAAGGCAAAAGCATTACCAGTCCAAGGCCGACGCCATGCAAGAAGACAATGGGTCGAGTCATGGAGAGATCCTCCTGAGCTGACTCATTTTCTGACTCATGCAGCAGATCAGGGCTTGAGTCTGACCCTAGAGGCCCACTTGTGGGCAGTCGCACCCAGTAAGACATACCCTGCACAGCAATGCATCATCATCATCTTCATTGAGTAGAGGATGCAGCAGGTCAGGGCTTGGTTTTGACCGTAGGGGCCCGCTTGTGGGCAGCCTGACCCGTTAAGAAATACCCTGCACAGCAATGCATCATCACCGAGTCTCATGCATGCCCAGCAAAACCAGAAAGATTGAAGTCAAAGCCATTGGGCATCACGGAGAATCTTCTGTGCATAGAAAATGCAGCAGGTCAGGGCTCGAGTCTGACCCTAGGGGCCCGCTTGTTGGAAGCCTGACCCAGTAAGACATACCCTGCACAGCAATGCACTGCATAATCAAGCCTAGCGCATGCTCAGCACAACCAAAAACCAGACCAGGTATGTTCCGGTTGCAACCCCAAGATTTTGCACAGTATGTTGAGCAGCAAAGGTGTGCCATATCCAAAAGCACAATGAATGGGAACACAGCAGAAGCTGAATCCAAATAGCGTAACAGCTATATCATGTATGCACAGATTTGTAGTTTCTACTCTAGATGTGGAGGGCATGACAGCCGCTTCATGCATCAGTGCGTGATAAACTTAGCATTCAATGGCATGACAGCTACTTCATGTGAAAATATGTCATAGCACTGCATGCATGAGTGTATGACAGCATTGATGTTCTTCACTGCGCAAGAAGCCTTGACCACATAACAGCATGTGATAGCCACCGCATGCATGAGTGCATGACAGCAACCATGATCGTGACTGTGTAAGAAGCCTTGACCACATGATGGCATCCCTGACAGCTGCTGTATGCAAGAGTATGTGACAGCTACTTGTTCATGCATGAGTTCATGCATGAGTCTGTGAGAAGCTTACCCCCAAGATGGAATGCTTGAAGCCAATAGCTCTGAGGTACATGTGCATGCCCACACCCCACGTCTCACTGATCACATGGACCAACAGAGGCTTGTGAAAGACCCTGCATGCACCACAGCCTGCTGTGAGCCAGTTGCCACTAAGAGCAGCCAACCTGCTAGTGTTAAAGCAATGAGATACATGTGCATGCCCACATGCCAGATCTCACTGATCACATGGATCTACAAAGGCTTGTGGAACACCCTGCATGCACCACAGCCTGCTGTGATCCAGTTGCCACTGAGAGCAGCCAACCTGCTGGTGTTAAAGCAATGAGATACATGTGCATGCCCACATCCCAGATCTCACTGATCACATGGATCAACAAAGGCTTGTGGAACACCCTGCGTATGCGCTGGCACCTTCTGCATGCGACTCACAGCCTGCTGTTTATTCGCTTGTCATTAAGGAGTAGATGATCATCTGGCATCAAGGTAGCATGCATTTCTCCATCATAAGCCTGCTGTCAAGACACAAACGCTATATGAGCTTTGCAGATGAGTACTTGAGGAATGAGTGCTACAATCCCAAATAGTAAGTATTTGTAGTACTGCAGGTGTTTTGACTTCATGTACTTGCAATGCTCATTGCCTCAGGGCATTGACATCTGCTTGTAACAGCCGCACACTATGTAATTGACCAACATACAGCCTGCTGCCCACAAACATGGTTTGAAGGCATACAGAGCAAGCCATCAAGGTACCCTATGTAGAGCGTCATATATGTGACGAATGCTTTGCTGCTGTGAAAGATGCTGAATTAGCAGAGCACTGGCTGGATACGCATCAACAACATCCAGTGATGTGCATGACAGCCACCTTCTTGCCAGACCCGCATTTCTGAAGCAATGTGAGAGGCTCCCAATGACAGGTCTTAAGGTTGAGGTCTGGCTTACTTCAGGGGACGTGTTTGTCTTGTGCATTTATGATGTGTTTGGCTGTGTTCTACACAGTTGTTTTCTATTCACAACATGACAAAATAGCTTTGGTCTGACCTGAGAGGCTCCCAAAGATGCGCCATGAAGTCGAGGTCTGGGTTGCGGCCTTCTGGGAACTTGACACCCCACCTCCGCTCCACTTCTTGTACAAACTTCTCAGAAGCAGCTTGCGTCTGCACACATGAGCACAAGAGATCTGCACCCTTTAGGAATATTCACTCTTGAGCTCCTCTACACTTCCTTGCCTGAGTTTGCAAACGTAAGCACAGCCAGTAAGGAGAAGACACATCCCATCTTTTCCAACTTTTGTATGAAATTGCCAGAAGCTGCTTGTGTCTGTGTGCATCAGCACAGGAAGTCAAGTCCAAGCAACAGGGACTTGCACAGTACTGTTGCGTGGTGTCAATTCTCTGCCTTTACAGGGTGACCTGAACAAAAAATGGACCAAAACTACATATGGAGTCTTGATGCGTAGCCCAGAGTGCAGCATTGAGCTCTTGACAGTAAACACACAAACTTGTTGGTTCAGACTTGCCAGGTGCTTGCAAAGGCAGGAGCGTTTGAACAGCCCATGCCAGGTGAGAGGTGCAACCATTAAGCTATCAACTCAACAGTTTCATCTACCAGCCTGCAGTCTGTGCAGTATCGATATCAAGAATTCACTGCTCTAGTGCGTACCTAGCTGAGCCTGCTGAGCCTGTGTAGCACATGTTCAGAGTAAAATGAATGAACGGATGATTGTCAAAAGGCGCTTCAGAGTCACAGGAAATGCCCCAAAATGTACACGCGCCCTACTCAAAAACTGAGATACAGCCTGAATGAAAACACATTCCACAGACAGAGTCTGGACATACCTTGGGGGAAAGCTCTGATGGCTGCTTGCTGTAAAAGCCGTACGCAACAAAGTCCAGCACATTGTCTCTGTATATCGACTCATATGGGGCGCCATGGAACCAGCCAGTAATGAAATCCTTGATTGACAGCACCCCATGCAGCTCCAAAAACCGCTCCTTAATCTGTTGCACCCGGTCTTCATCTATCTGCTCTACCCACCTTTGGTTGACTATTGTGTACCTGTGTCACAGTCACCATGCTGTGAGACAGCGCTCACGCTTGCCTTGAGTATGATACACCTGTGCTGCAACTGCACAGCAATACAACTGTGAGTTGATTGAGACGCAGCAAAAAGCGCAGCACAAGGCACAGATGCAAGTCCCAGCACGCTGAAGCAGTCTGCGTAAGGAACTCGATCAGGTGTGTGTTCTACAGACAAACACTGTCAGGCATCTGGACAACATGTTCAACACTCATTGCTAGCACACCGAGCAGCGCGCTGTGCAGCTCTCAGCTGCTGTGCATTGTGCTATGGATTGACACCTGAAATGGCGCCTTGCAAATTTGACTTGAGTGCAGAAATTGTAAGCTAAAATTTGTGTGTCACTCAGGTGTCTCAAGTGACTGAGCACATATTGGCCTCCTGCCAGCAAGTCATACCTCCATTTCTGGAAGATGTAAAAAGCAGCTTCTGCGCAGCCCCACAGCAGAAAAAGTTGCTTCAGGGTTGATGTCTGAGAGGATGCGCCGCAGAACATAGAGACCACAGTGCCATAGCCGACCAGCGACACTGCCTCAGACCTCTTTAGATGCAAGTTTTTGTCCAGCAGCCAGCTCGCAGGAGAAAGAGGCGCCAGCCAAGTGCTGAAGGGAGCAGAACCCTTGCTATTGCTCATATACAGAGGAGATGGCTGTGCTGCTGGTTTGCTGGCACTATTCTAACTTGTCACAGCAGCACGTCTCAAGTCAAGCTCGCTGACGCTGCTGGACCGCCTTTCTCTATTGACCAGAGCCTTCTGAGCACGCCTCCCAAGCCTCGTTCAAGTCGTTGTGGAGCAAAATCTCAGGACCGTTGACCTGGCACGAGCGTGTCTGTTCTGCCTCAAACACAATCCCGTCTCGTTGCCTGCCCCGAGCGCGTCGCGACAAAGCCTCCGCAATACCACAAACAGTGCACGGTGCTGCTCCGGGTCGACTTCCGCCTGTTCACGTTTGTATGCAATGCTCGCATAAGCCGAGTCAGTACGGCATCAAAAGGCACGTGGATGCCAAGTCGGCTTCGCTGAACGGTCTGTGCCAGCCTGTCATTCTTCCGTAAATCTTGACGCTAGGGTTGGATGTAGGGTTCTTGTAAGGAGTCCACTACATTGAATGAAAGGCAGCCTGTCAGGCCGCCTTCCAAGAACCTGCACAGCACATGACGGGAAACAATAAATTCTTTCCAGAAGTGTGCGGCACAGTATACCTGACACTGGATACTAGACACAAGGTTTTGACAGCTGACAGTCTGCAAAGCGTCGTTGACAACAGCAAAGTCACGTGGCCGGGCTGGGTCTTGTGTGGGAACTGGTGCAGAAGCCAGCCAAATTACTAATGACTCTCAGAATGAGTTTTGTGATGCACAGACTGGCAAGACAATATGGCCATTAAATTGAGCAGACAAAGCAGAGCTCAACTCTGAAAGGCGTCTCCTGGGCTGAAAGGGAAAAGAACACTTTGGCCAACAGTGTAATGGAGCAACACTTTGTCAATTGCCAATAGAAGCATGCCTCACTTCATACACTTCTGCAGTCAACTTGCCATACGCGCAGCGTGAAATGTATATCGTTTGCTCTTCCTCGCCTACATCAGATCGCTGCTTGCCAAGTATCTTTTGTCAAGACAATCTTAACCTGCAGCTAATCTAATGCTAATTTAGCTATGCATCGATGAAGAAAGCACAGGGTCTGATTGTTTGACTTGACGCCCGAACTGCACTGACAACAACATGAAAATAACCGGTATCACAATCAGCAAAAATAAAGGCGAGATGTTCCCCTCCATGATAAATGTAAAGCTCTCCCAAAACAGAAACACAGCTGCTTTGTACACATGCTCAGTGACAGAATAGCACCTCGATGGAATTATTTTCGAGCTTGAAGCAATGAAAATCGTTTCTTTTGTTCAACACCTCTCCGCCAACACAGCAACAGGTGAACACTAGACTTTGCCAACATTGCCAACATAAGCTGTCTGACATATGTGGTCAGCTCTGACAGCAGCCCAGTGGTGCATGTAAACGTCTTCCACGACCTAAAGCAAAGCTCCTGAATCTCCAAAAGAACTGACATTGAGCATCCTGGGATCACTTGGTCCATTTTAGCGAAGCTCTAGTTTACAAGGCTACCTGTTCACAAAGTACAAATACCAGACAGCTCTCAGCTACTGCATCCCACAGAAGACACACAATTAGTCAAGTCAGAAGCTTGCTCTCATGTGCTGTGGATGTCAGCCCAAATATGATCGACAACAGCTGTCACGTGGTGACTGTTTACTCACGCCCTACTACTACTCTTCGTCTATCTATTCGCTGGCTTACAGCGATCTCTACCCTCAACAGCGATATTTAATTACGTTACAGCAGCTGCACGGTCATTGCAAGGCTATAGTTACAGAAATTGACTTCGCAATCACACAATGTTGCGCACACACTGCAAGCAACTTGTGTTGCTGTAAACATCACGCAGAAGTTGGTTAACTCAAACATTCTGAGAGCAAACAATCACAGGATTCTCACCAAGCATTTTGTACTTGAGAGCAACATGTACGGCATCATCAAATTTAGACTAAGGAAGGCATCAGCCCAAAAGCAGTACACCACCAGTTATGCTTGCAAGTCAGGTGCTGCTTTGCACAACCTTCCCCTGTCACACTGACTATCCAGCAATGATGTCCGGGCTGACAATGCGCTACTCCTGAGTCTAGCCTCTGTTCATTGTTTGTACAATTAACTGTATCCTACTCCCTCATGTGTTGTCTTCGAGTTTGGTGTGTTGTGGCTTCCTGCCTTTCCATCGATTGACATGCTGCTTGTCGCAGGTGGCTTCACAGTTTCAGAACAGACTTGCAGATTGCCACAGATTGCCGAGTCGATCACAGCCTTTAGCTCTATCCAGGGCTGCCTCCAACCGTCATTGTCGAGCAAACAAGAAAACCAGTTAACACGGTAAGGCATCATGACGGTAACCTCTGTGAGTAGCAGCAGCCCGGAACCATTGTTGATCATCATCATCAGCATTTCAGCTTTGGTACAGAGATCAGGGCTCCGCCAATGCATGTTTGCATCAGCATTTCAGTAATGGAGCATGGACAACGAGCTGCCTTCTCCAGATGGAATGCAACATCTTCCAATTCAGCTGCTTTCCGAGGGTTGCTCACCGCAATGTTCTCCATCTACTGAATTGACTTTTGCACCAGCTTTTGTGCAGTGGAACATGCACATCGAGCTGCTGCTCTGTAATGCTTTCCAGGAACACTGCAGCATCTTCCCATTCCGCTTTCTGAATCACACTTGTGGCAGTTTCCTTCACCTGCCAAATCTGTTTCTTTGTCAGCGTCTGAGCAGTGGAACATGTACATTGAGCTGCTGCTCTGTTATGCTTTCTCAGGTACAGTGCAACATCTTCCCATTCAGCTGCCTTCTGCAAATCACTGACAGTGGTATCCTCCATCAACACCTGCACAAGCATGCTTCTTAGGAGGTGCACAGACCTTGAAATGACAATGCTGACATGCTTGACGCTCCTTGAGTTTGCTGACAGCATTGGTAGTGGGCATATACAGCACAGCTTTGGCTCAAGCTACAGTGTTGTGCAAGTGCAGTGGCAACAAAATCAGCGGAAGCTGTATAGCAAGACTACATGTCATGCAAAGCATGCAGCATATGCATCAGCTTGAACGTGCACCCTGCATGGCATCTCCAATGCTCTCATGAAATGCTTGACTCTCAAAATGTGCATGAGGCGTTCCACACAGGCGCAGCCTGTGCAGCATCTGTGCCAGCTTGGGTGTGATTGCTATTTCAGATGCTCTCAGAACTCAGTAAGCAGACATGATGTAAAGGTGTGACTTTTTGTCTCAGATGCTTTCGCGCCCCAGTGACACATATGGTGTCAAGAAGCGTGATGTTGAGTTGCAAAACCTGCATGGGTGACTCGCCTCTTCTTGCTGCTTCTGCCTCTGTTAGCTTATTGATAGCAGGTAGCCATGGGAATGCACACACCTGAGCCGTGGAAACCTGCTTGGACGTGCCCACCTGCATGCACCAGTACTCAGAATGTGTGATGCTACTGATGCAGGTCCTTGTTGTTCACCTATTGATGCATGAGAGGTCATGAACAAGTTCATGGTGATGCAGCAATGGGAATGCACACACCTCGGCTGTGGCAATCTGCTTGGAAATGCCCAACTGCATTCACCACCCAAATTGTTGTGTCTAACTCTCAGCATTAGCTCGTTTGGTGGCACTCATCTGTAGTTACTGTACTACCACCAGTCGCTCAGCACGTGCTTTGCTGCTGTTGATGGGCTTGACCAAGGGGCATGGGATATCACTTCTCTTAAAAATGCAGAAGCAAAGTGCATGTGAAGAAGTTGCCCATGCTTTCACAGGAAATTACTTTGGGAAGCACGGGGGGGGGGGAGAGGGGGGTGGTGCAAGATTGCAGNNTTGGGGGGGGGGGGGGGGGGGGGAGAGGGGGGTGGTGCAAGATTGCAGCAAGGAGCATGAAGGCTCAACTCCATGATGAAAGCAGGAGCAATTTGTATATAACTTTGAAACTCTTGGGGTCCAACTTCCTTCAGCTGTTCTGACCACTGGAACAGTGCCCCATGGGTATTGAGAGAGGGGGGAGGGTGCAAGGGGGCGGTCCAAACAAGGGGCATAACCCCTCTGATGAAAGCAGAAGCAAACTGCATGTAATTCCTGTACTCCTGAGCCACAACTTCCTTCAGCTGTTCTGACCTCTTAGTCATTTCTGACAGTTTGTCACTGACATGACTCATGTCCACCTGGCACTGACTCATCTTGCTGATCAAGCTCGCGCGCTCCCGAGCCAGCTGTCCCATTCTGTGACAGAACAGCTGCCGCAGATACTAAACATCCTGCATCTGCTTGTCTGTGTACTGCATAGATGCCTGCAGATTCATCACAACCCATTGTGCTCCATGTTGCATCAGCATCAAACACATGCATTATACAATGTTGACAGGTAATGTGCATCTGCTTGTGCATGCGCTGCATGGTGGCCTGCATGTTCATCACAACGCTTGGAGTGCACTATTGCACAAGTGGTAAGTAGATGCGCTGATCAATGGCGGCATCTTGGTGCAGCCTACATCTGCTAGTCTGTGTACTGCATGGGCGCCTGCAAGTTCACGATTCAAGCTGCTCTCATGCTTGCCAGTGAAGGGCGTCAAGCTACATGTTGATGGCATGACGCAGCAAGCGTTGCTTCTGAATTATGCATGTTGATGTAACAGCCACCACTCGAAAGTCGCAGCCCCTGTAGCCATGGCAAGCACTTAGCTCAGGTGCAGCACGCCTCGAACGTGTGTCCAGACACAGCCCAGCAAAACAGGGAGACACAGATGAAGTGTGCAAAGCCATGCTCAATCACACCAACACATGATATCAGACATGTCCAACTCCAGAAGCCTCCCGCCATAAGATGGCAATAGAAGGATGGAGGATGAGCTGCATGAGGACAAAGAAATGCGTTATTTTGGATCTCTCTGATCTCAGAAGCTGCTTACCACGACGTTCCAGTAGTATAACAGCATTTCAGCATCAGGACAAAGAAATGTGTTGCTTCAAACGCGTCTGTGCGTGGAAACCGCTCACCAAGATATGGCAGGAAAAGGATGGCAGTTGTGCATCAAGACACATAAGTGCATTTTTTGCCATCGTTCCATTCCTAGAAGACACGGACTATGGCATTGCAGTGAGACAACAGCAATTGAGCATCAGCACACACAAATGCATTGCTTCAAACATTCTGAATCATCAGTCTCGTTACAGCGTTTCATTCTCAGCAGCTTCTCACCATGACATGGCAATAAAATGACGGAGGTTGGGCATCTGGACAAGCAACCCCTTCCTCAAAGTTGCAGTTCTGGAGATCTTTGAAGCTGCCTAGGTTGCTTGCCAGGATGATAAACACCAGTGATCCGCACTCTACCATGAGCTCATGCAACCGGTGCATGTTTGGCGAGTTGCTTTCGTCACTCAGCTTCTCATCAAACAGCTGTGACAAACAGGCTGCCATCTGATGCACATATGCCTGCATCCACAAGCATATGGTTGTCAGTTAAGGCTCAAGTCAGCCAACTGTCAAAATGCACTTCTTTGGGAACGGTATGGAGTGCACATGGCATGATGCGCAGAAGCCAAAACTGTCAAAAACCCAGTGAGCCACACTCCAACGACCTGCTTGTCATAGCAGGCTGCCATCTCATGTACATATGCCTGCACCCACAGTGTAGTCAGCCAGTGTCCAGATTAGGCAACTGTCAAAAGCTGATTTGTTGTCTTGGCAAGAAGGCAGCACAGCCAGTGTTCATACTGAGGCAATGGTCAAAATCTGCTTTGTTGAGAATGCTGTGGAATGCAGATCATAATGGGCAGAAGCCAAAATTGTTAAATTAGCCTACATGCAACAAGCTACATAGATTGTTGTGTTGACAGCAGGCAAGAATGCAACTCTGACAATTAGTCTTGGCACACGCAAAGCTGAGCAAGACAACTGGCATCTTTCCAGCAGACAGCTGCCAAAGACAGCTGAACATGGCTTATGTGCCTTTGAAGAGGATCAAGGGCCTCAGATAGATGTTTGACCCAGATGGCTCAACAGTGCTTGGGTGCACTCTCAGTGTACAATTTGGAGAATTCACCCAGCCCTAGTTTCCCAATTTGCTGGACAGGAATGAACTGCTCCCCAGTCTCCCAGACCGTCAGACGTAGAGTGGGAGTGGCTTGATTGATTGCAAGCACTGGGTCTGTCAGTGTCGTGAATCCTCGCTGCTTGTATAGATCTAGTGGTGTCTGCACAAATATGCCGCTGCTATGATGCCAGATGGTGTGATGGTTGCTGCTTGTATTTGTCAGCATGCAGATGACATGCAGCAGACTTTGCAACCTTTGCAGTCGAGTCGTGTGCATGCACTGGGGTAGCACAACACATTCAGCACTGCAAGCTTGCATGACTCACAGCGTCTGTGGTTGGCAGCTCAGGACACGATCTCATGTCAGCTTTTTTGGTCATCTGTAACAGCCTTTCCAGCAGCTGGTTTTTGGATTCTAAAGCTGCTTGAACCTTATGGACTTGCTCAAGCTGCGCTGCAGTGTGTGCCAATTCTTGTTCCAAAGTTTGTGCAACGGCTTAGTCAGACGAGCAATGTTGCCATGTCGGTTGCAGTAAAATTTCATGACAGGGGTCGACTGACTTTTGCCTTTCGCTAAATCTTTTTTGGCTCATCCTGTTCCTGAATTGCCTGGTCTCCTGGCGGGTGCGTTTGGGGACAGACGCACTTTGATCCGGCATGTCTGTTGCGTCTGCAACTCCTGCCACAGGAACTGACGCCGACTGTCCAAATCCATGTGCTGCAAAACTTGTCGACGGAGCGTTTGGAGTTGAGTCCATAAACTCCTGAAAGCCTTCGAGAGCGCCTGCTTGGTACTGAAATCCCTCCTCGGCGAAGGTTGGGATGTCCGGAAATTCAGGCCAATCATCCGCAGGACACAGGTAATCGTCTTGACGGCCTTGTGCAGACGTCTCAGTGCTGCTCGATATGCCTTACACTGCCGTGCTGGGGCCAGCGAGCGCATTGGTTCCTCCCAGGGGAGCGTTTCGAAACGCCAGCCTACGCTGCTACTTACGTACTTTTGGCTGACGGTACGCCACTTCAAGGTGACGGTACGCCTTTTTTGTCTTACGGTACGGACATGATGTCTGCGTGCACGGCTTGAAGGAAATGTTGCTGTTGTCCTAGCCCACCAGGTTTTGATGCACATGTAGCCACCGCCTGTGTGTGGCATATGCATTCAGCCTTGTTGGATGGCTACAGCATAGTCTGTGACTTCTTCGAAACTTGCATAGTGTCAGTTCAGGAAAGCTGTATCTGCGAACTCGCAATTATTTTTCATGGCACAGAATGTACACTCTGTCACACTTTGTCAAACTGTGAGGAATCTTCTTTCGACTTCTGACACCCTGCTCATTGTACACTTACTGCATAGCAAAATTGTGCTACAGGACGTTGGACCTGAACTCTTAACAATGCCAATCTTGCAAGACTATGCAGCATAGCATCTGAATGACCTATCCTTCACTATGTTAGCATAATTTGTCTAACTCCTTGCCAATGGCATTGACTGCATCCTGTACCAACTTCTTGTGATTCTTATCTGCTGAGGCCAACCAATCTTGCATCTGCTGCTCAATCACGGCTTTCTTCAGCTGGAAATGCAACCTGCACAGCATGCCATCAAAATGCTCAAACAATCGTACAAGTGCTGCTAAATCAGGGCTTTCCTCAGCTAGAAATGCAACATGCACAGCATGCCATCAGGCATGGCATCAGGAAGCTTTGGCAATGCTATGGGGCATGCATCATTGCTGAATTTGCAAGGCTGAATTCCCACATGTCAACTTTCTGCTGATTGTTGCTTTGAGAGGAGCAGTCCAGGGCCACCATTGCGCACAAAGGCTCCTGTTATGACGCGTATGGCGTAGACTTCTTTTCGTTTTCTGATGCTATGCAGCATGGCAACAATGATGCATGCATGCATAGCAGCATGCAACATTGTTACCATGCTGTAGGTACAGTGTTGTGCTGGTAATGAGTCTGTTCGTTGCTTGGCCTTGGCAAAATGCACAACAAAATGTGCCAGTAACACAGGGCTGTCCATCTTTCTTTTGACTGAAATGTGCCAGCAGAGATGCAGCACATGCCTTTTGAAGGCCAAAATGACCACACTCAGGGCATGCAAGCGAGCAGTAAAGACTCAAAGCAAACCAGCTTAGTGAGAGCAAGCTTGCTCCGGATACACAGTTCTGGCAATATATTTTGACAATGCAATGGTGGTCAATCTCCAACCATTGAAGCCATTATCAAGGGGCTTACTTGATTGCATCAGCAAAGATAGGGTCAGGGTGCTGCAGTGTTGGCAGAATGGCATGCTTCAGTGTGTTGTGCTGCTGCTTGCCGTTGTACTGACGGCAGGAAGCTTTGCCATGAGAGGTGTTCCTGCTGGTCTCATAGCCCGGCTCATTGTAGTAGGGGTCATCTACAAATATCATGCTCTGTATGCTAATCAGTACCTGCAGTACAACATGCTGTTTGTGTGATTATCAAGTAGGCAGCTACTATGTGCCCCAGTCAATCAGGCTCAACGACCATTGCTGCTGGTGTCATAGCCTGGCCCTTTGTAGGAGGGGTCGTCCACAAAGATCATACTCTGAATGCTGATCACACCTGCAATAAATTTGAGTGAATGGAGGATTAGCTTGTGTTCTTTCAAAATGACTTTGCTTTCAGAGCTGTTCGAAAGCAGCTCAGCGCTTGTGTATGAATTAAGCAGGGTCATACAACCCGACTAGCAAGCATGTAATCTGGGTGACAGTGACCTGCAGTATGGCCAATTGATTGAAGCCGCATCTCAGGTCTGTCAGGCGCACCCGAAAGAGGTTCATGTGCAAGAGTGCACTCCATATGAACACATGACATGCTTACTGTGTGACTCAACAACTACTGTGCGCCGAACCTTACCTGAAGAAGAGTTGAATGGGTGGGGTCCCACGAAGGCCCACTCCATGTGCCCAAAAGACTGAGGCAAACCTTCCCACATTCGTACAGGTTGGGGTTGAACCTGACCCTACCACCACCCGTAGTCTTGAACTGCACTGCTGGCGGGACGGTGGGGTAATTGTGGGGCAGGAAGATGTCAAAAATGAAGCAGCCATTTGCGTAGGGCGTGTCTGCTGGGCCAATAATCAGCGCCCTGTGCACAGACGACATGGACCTTAGTTCCGCAAGCAGGGCGTGCACGTCATGCTGATGGAGAGACAAGTCAAGAGCAGTCTGAGAACCAACCTTGCAATTTTGCTGGGCCTACCATTATCATTCTGTGCATACAGGACGTTGATCTCAGACACTTTCGCCAACAGGGATGTTGCTCATCTTTGCCGACATGCGTCACAGCCACATTGCCAGAGATGTGGATGGCAGTAATGCTATAGGAGACTCTTATTGTAACGACTGCTCTGGTTATCAACAAATTTGTCCCTACATCATTGTCCCTACTCAGAGGGACCACTGCAGTCAGAATGCAGTGATTGGTCACCAATAGCACTGTCCTCACATCAAGATTGTCCTTACATCGAGTGTCCTTACAACAAGAATTTACTGTAACGACAACCAGTCAACAGCAGTATGCATGCTGCACCCAGTGACCACATGGCACGGAAGTGCACAGCGTCCAGTGCAAGCTTGCACGACTTGAGGCCACTTATAATGCGCTGAAACCACAGAATCCAAACTGACAACCAACCTGATGACATCAAGACAGGAGGCGTCAGCAGCCAGCAAGACTGAAGAGGTCCAAGCAACTGGCAGGCTGCCACTTAGCGTGACATAGTTAAACCACAAACCATACTTCACTGGAATGCAAGTGCAGAAAGCCAGGACCGACCTGACAACATCAAGACAGGAGGCAGCGGTAGCCATGAAGCAAATTTTTCTGAAGTCAAACACACAATCAGTATTAAGGACTGACCTGATGACGTCAAGGCGGGAGGCATCAGCAGCCAGCAGGACTGAAGAGGTCCAAGCAACTGGCAGGCTGCCACTCAGAGTGGCGTGCTCCCCACTCACTCGCCTCAGCCACTTACGCATTGCCTCACCCCCAGCTGCAGGCACCACAACATGCCAGTACAGTATATGAGGCAAGTACAGTAGTCAGCAGAATAGCGATCACATCAAGTCCAGTTGAGAGTACAACAGCGAATAAACGAGACAGAGGAGTCCATTTGCTGACCCTCACCCGCCTCAGCCACTTGCGCATCGCCTCACCCCCAGCTGCATATGAAGACTGTGGTCTGTACAGTTGTATTTACAGCAGTAACTATGATGGTCAGTACAGAAAGTGCGGTAGTGAGGATGGTGTGCTCCCCACTCACTTGCCTCACCCCCAGCTGCAACGAACCAAATATGTTTCAGGGTTTAAATGGCATGAGATGAAGTACTGAGTGGAGAGAACAGTATACACAAGGTGAATGAGTTGCCTCAACCACTTATAGCATCGGCACAAATGCTTTGCACCAACAGAGGTGCCATCCACATGAGTTTCAGCAACAGGTATTACTGAAGTTCAAGATATAGTTGAATGGGTCCTGTTACTCCTGGGATCATGTGCAAAACACCAGACACCACGACAGGACACAGTGACGTACAGTCATGGACGGAGGCTGTCAGTGAGAAGCAAGCCTATACCTGATTGACTGGCGACAGCCTTGTCACGGAAGTAGAATCTGTTCTGTGGGTCCATCAGATCATGCTCTGAGAAAGCCCTGCCTTGCAGCCCCTGTACATACCTGCATGCCACACCAAAAAAAAGGTAGGCCAATGTGCGTGTGATGCATGTGACTGCCTATTGTTTGACTTCTGGCAGCAGTTTGTCTTGTGGTTGACTGTGGCAGATCATGCTTCAACAGCGCTGTTTGCACTCACTGTTGCCGCAGCTGCTTCAGGATGGCATTTGTCAAAGTCCAATGATCTTAGCTGTTTTGAACGCTGAAATTCTTGCCCGCACACAACAAAGCAAGCGTGGTGCGATGACTTGTGGCAGGATCGTTTGACAAGCGTAATGCAAAGTGTAATGCAAAGCCTAATGCAAAGCGTGATACAAAGAGTAATGCAAAGATGATGAAGGCAGGCTTACCTGGCTTGCAAGGCTCTAAGGTCCTCAGCAGCTGCTTCAGCGGCTGCTGCGGCAGCTGCCTGCTTGCCTTTGCCATTCTGCTTCTCTACAGACGCTCTGGTGCAAGCTGACGGTCTTGCATCAAGGTTTGCTGCAATCACAAGCACCAAATTATAGGATACTGAGATGTACATATGAAATTACTAGGCTGACCTGGCATTGCACACAGAACCACGTCGACCGCTTGCTTCTTATACTTATTTAGATGCCAACCAACTGCTTGACATGAACAAATACGGCTCAGCTGTGCAATCAGGGACATCTGCATCATTGAGCTCAGTTGTAAAGACTTCCACTGTCATGAAATTTCATATTACAAAGATGCAGCCCCCTGCCAACTAGGCAGCTCTGTGTATTGCAGTCAGGCAGTGCAGCTCATTGGCACGTGGATCAGCTGCAACTGCAGGGAATTGACCAGCAGCAGTTTGACATGCAGTGACAGTGCTATCAGGCATGAGCTGCCTGAGGTGCGTCACAGTTTGCTGCAACCAATGTGCATGCAAGTCACTGGTATTCGAAAAGACTTCACCAGCAGCATGATGCCAGCAGCTTGAGTGCTATTCGGCATCCTGCATCAGAGAGATGTCTTGCAGAAGGAACTTCACCTGCATTTTGAGAAGGTTGACCAGCAGCAGCTTGACTAGCAAGGGCTTTGCTGTCAGGCATCAGTTGCCTGAGGTGCGTCACAGTCTGCTGCAATTCCTGGGATGCATCAATGATCTGTAGCGCCAGGGACAGTGCGCTGATGTCCTCTGCGCTGCCGCTAGCTGCATGCACCAGACATGTGACTCATACTTGAGAGAAGCAGGACAGAAACTTGCGAGTGCTTGCAGAGCCAAGGACAGCGTGCCATTTGTGTGCCTGCTCTTCCGATATCCTCTGCATTTCCACTAGCTGCATACACCACAGGTGCCAGTCTTGCATTGGAGTGACAAGCAAAACAGACAGCAAAGGCTTGGCATCATAGTGACTTTGCCTGCCTGTCTGCTGATGGCAAAATGCATTGCACTTGACAAAATAGGAGTGGCCTGACACGGCCTGTCGTTTTCCTTAGATTGCGCACACTGTTGAAATCACCAAGTGGTGTGCCGGGTCCAGGTCACAGCTCCAAAACACAATGAAATTGAACGCATGCTGATCAGGAGAAGTGAAGCAACATGCTTTACATGAGTGACAATCGCTCTGAAAGCATCACACATGATGCTGCTGTGCTGGGGACCTTCACCCAGCTAGCTGTACTGCAATCTTTTTGACAACACTGCACTGCTGGTCTGGTCCATGGAGGGCATTAGTACATTGATGATCATGTCAGAGACTCATCACGTGACAGTGCAAGTATGACAAGCGACTGACCTAGCTGTTCTGCGCTCTTCTTGAACACACTACACTGCTGGTTGAGGCCATGAAGGGCATCTAATACACTGGGAGCAGCACAGCTTGTGGCGGCAGCGCTGCTTGAAGGCTCAGCAGTGCTCGCCTCAAACTCAGCTGGCTCATACAACAAAGCCACCAGATCCACACTGGAGCCTGCAAACAGGCTTCATTTGATTTAGGTTTTGTGATTATACTTCTTGGCGGTTCAGCTGCCAGAGTCAGCATAAATGTCCCTGTGCAACATGTGCATGAGAATGCTGTCACAACAGACATCTTGAAGGGTTAGCAGCACTTGCCTTAAAGGCAATTGGCTCATACAGCAAAGGCATCAAATAGGCACTAGCAGGGCTGGATAGGGGTGCAGACCTCACCTAGCAGGGCTGAATAGGGGTGCAGACCTCACCTAGCAGGGCAAGAAGCTTCAGCAGAGCAGCATAGATGGCCCCTTTAGAGCCTATCTCCATGACGCTGTCCTTCTGCAATAGCAGCCGCAGGGATGCTGCAAAGGGGCCTCCATACAGGACAGCTGTCACCCAGATTGGCGGACACTCAGGTATCAGCTTGCCTTTGCCTTGACCTGCATTCAGTCATACTGTCACAAGCTGCAGCAAGTGCAAATCTGCTGCATGTGATGACATCAATTTGCAACAGCAGCCGCAGGGAAGCTGCAAAGAGAACCTCATATAGTACGGCCGTCAACCAGATTGGCGGGCACTCAGATATCAGCTTGCCAACTCCTTGACCTGCATTCAGTCACATTGTCACAGCAGCAGCAAGTGCAATTCTGCTGCATGTAATGACATCAATTTGCAACAGCAGCCGCAGGGACGATGCAAAGAGAACCCCATATAGGACCCCATATAGGCCGCCACCCAGATTGGTGGACACTCATGTATCAGCTTGCCGCAGTGTTGACCTGCATTCAGCAACAATGTCATCATGCTGCAGTAGCTGCAACATTGACGCATGCAGTGAGAGGACTCTGCAATAGCAGTTGCAGCAACGCTGCAAAGGAGCCGCCATGCCAGACGGCTGTCAACCAGATTGGTGGTGATTCAGCAGGAACAGAACATGCCTGTGTTTTGGTGAACTCAAACTGACATCAAAGGCAGGCAAGTGCAGCAGCATATCACTTGCAGGGGTTACTCATGCCTGTGGTTTGCTCCAAGCATCTCCGTATGTGTGTGATGCCCCGCTGCAGGTACTTATCCACTTCCTGCTGTCTCTGTGCAGCAGCTTTGCGAGACTTCTGCTCCTCCGCTTTCATGCCAGGATGGCCATGGCTGCCATAGTAAGAGCCAGCACCCCCATATCCTGTGCCCTTGGCCCATGCGCTGCTACTGCTGCTGCTGCCACCGGCGCTGCTGTGCTGCAATAGCATGAACGGCGTGTGTCAGATAACACGAGACATAACGAAAAGCTGCAGGAATTTGTCCACCTCCTGCTGTCTCTGAGCAGCAGCTTTGCAAAACTTCTGCTCCTCCGCTTTCATGCCAGGATGGCCATGGCTGCCATAGTACGGCCCAGCACCCCATATCCTGTGCCCTTGGCCCGTGCACTGCTGCCACTACCACCACCGCTGCTGCCGTGCTGCAGTAACACAACATGCAAGTCCCAGAATGGTTGTACCATACGAGCGCAAATTAAGCGCCCACCCTGAGAGATTCAAGCGTATTTCTGACTTATCTCGCTCAGGGGCACAGGCAGTGCAGCCACAAACTCCCATTTAAGAAATTTTGGGGAAATGCACGGTACAAGGTGACTTCAAAGGTTTTTTTGCCAGAAACGTGTAATAAGGGCTTTGCTCATCGGGCTTCACCCGCAACTCCAGTGAGTTACGACACTTACCACTCACCCTGTAAGCAAATTATTTACACGCTTTCAATTTGTGCCCGTTCGGTAAAAGTAACTGACTGTGAGTGGCCTAGACGCTGCTGCTGCCACTGCTGCTGCTATGCTACAGAAGGCCAGAAGCTCATATCACATTGGACAAAAAGCCGGTAAGATCAACGACATGTGACTGTCAGACCCAGAGCCTGCTATGTCAGATCATGTGCTGTAAGCTATGTTGCTGTCGTCACTGATGTGCTGCAGCAGGCAGCTGTTGCCCAAAAATTCATGTCAGTGGAGCCAGACACTTGACACAAAAGCCATTCAGGACTGATGTCACACACATAGCACTTACGCTGAACAGTGAGATGGACAATCCTGATGCTTTGCAGTCTTGGTCTGAGTATATGTTGTGTGTTTAAAGCAAAACTGGAAGATGCTGGTGAAAGCAAAGCTGAGAGCCACCATGGCTTTGTGTAAATCTAATTCCTTAGGTGATTCGCTGTGAGTATCTGTTGCACACTGAATGCAAACATCGTAAAACGCGCAGGGGAGCCAGCATGGCGCTTTACAATATTGATTCCTTGGGCAATTTGCTGTGAGCATCTGTTGCACATTGAAAGCAAACGTGCTGAAACACGCTGGGGAGCCGTCGTGGCATTGCACAAATTTTGTTGCTTGGGCAACACCATTGTGAGCGTCCGTTGCACATTGGACGCGAACCTGAAACATGCTGGAGAGCCATCATAGCATGGTGCAAATTCAGGTCCTTGGCAATATCATTGTGAGCATCTGTTGCACAGTGAATACGAACCTGAAACATGCTGGAGAGCCATTTTAGCATGGTGCAAATTCTATCCCTTGTGTGAAACCGTTGTGACAATCTGTTGCACATTGAATGCGCACCTGAAACATGCTGGGAAGACCAAAGCTGGGAGCCATCATGGCATTGTACATTTCCTCCACTTCTTCGGCCAACTGCATTGTGGAATCTGGGATTGGGAATGGAACCCCTCGTCCCCCTGCGCGACCCCCCCGGCCCTGACCCCTACCCCTACCCCTGCCCCCAGCAGGTGGTTCTGTTTTGCTGCACGGCGCCTCTGTTGTTGCTGCACACAGTGTTTTGTCAGATGTGTGACTTGTGACACAAATTTTCAGGCGAATGTGCTGAAGGTGGTTTGAAACTGGATCAAGAGGCTGTTGCAAACAATGCTGATGCACATGATGCCAAGATTAGCAGCAAGCATCCTGATGTTTGTACCTGACCTTGCTTCCGGACAAACAGATCAATGATGAAATCAAGGTACCCTACAGAAGATCACAGAATGCATTGAGGCAGTAAGCAAGAATATGCAAAGGGCAGTAAGCAAGAGCACGCAAAGTGCTCTGGACAAGCAGAAGAATATGCAAAGCAAGGTCCTGTAAAGAAGACCACAGAATGCTCTGAGGCAGTAAGCAAGACTAGACAACAGATGCAGCTTACTTGAGACAGGCTGAACCTCCTGTATGAGCAGCTTATACACCAAGTCCACATTGCTGCAAAGGTCCAGACATTGCTGCACTGCAGGGTCCTCCCATTGCAAACCTGCCTCAGCTTCACCCAATACAGATCCAGACGCTGCAAACAGAAGCAGCATCAGACTGCAATTGTGCAGATGAGATCATGGATTAGCAGCTTGTATGCCAGGTCCACATTGCTACAAAGATCCGGGCATTGCTGAACTGCAGCGTCCTTCCATTGCAAGCCAACCTCAGCTTCACCCAATGCAGATCCAGACGCTGCAAGCACAAATAGCAACCCATTGAGGTTGTAAAGATGAGATTATGGATGAGCAGGTTGTATGCCAGGTCCGCGTTGCTGCAGAGATCTGGGCATTGCTGCACGGCAGTGTCCTCCATTGCAAGCCAACCTGAGCTTCATCCAATGCAGATCCAGACGCTGCAAGCACAGGCAGCATCAGGTTGAGATTGTACAGATGAGATTATGGATTGGCAGCTTGTACACCAAATCCTCATTGCTGCAAAGATGTAGACATTGCTGCACTGCAGCATGCTCCCATTGCAAGCCTGCCACCGCTTCAGCTGAGGCAGATCCAGAAGCTGCAAGCAAAAGAGTCATAAGACATGGATTCACAGAGCCACTTTGTGGCTTGTATCAGATTAAGGCAGGTGTCAGACACACACAACGATTTTCACAGACAAGCCCAGCACTCATGAACGTGCATATGATGTTGTCAAGCGTGCTTCAGACCACAGGATGAACTGTTTGCTGCTTGGATGTGAAAGTAACAATGCCAGATGTGAGAATTGGCTTGATGGGATCTCAGCAGCTTCAACAGCTGCATTTCTGCCTGACGCAGCCTATCAAAGCAGGCAACAAGCTGTAGAACCCCTTGACTGGTCATCTGCGCTTTGTAGCGTTACATCATGCAGTAGCTTTGGCTAAGCGAACGTACACAATATCAACATATAGCCAAGACAAGTCCAGCAGCTTGCAGCTTGCACCAACATGGCTTTACAAGAGACATATGCATGATTAGGATCACACCTTGTGCCTGATTCTGATTGGGCAAAACCTCTCCCTTGCCAGAAATGCTGCCATGGCACAAGGGGCAGATGTAGGCTAAGTCTTGACAAGCCGATGTGATCATGTCAAGGCATGCTCTTTGTGTCCTGCCTGGGGACAGCCCTCGGCCCCTGCAATACCATCCATATTGTTGATTTCCAAATTTTCCAAACAAGCAAACAATCTTCTGAGCTTTTGTATAAAAGGCATGTTGATGACGACGATTATACCTGACCCCTGCAAGCCATAGGTTACCATAATGACGCATTGTAACTTCCAATTTGACCATAGACACCCGTGAGCATATGCATGCAAGTGCACCTGTAACTACAAGAAAAGAAAAAGAAAAGTCTACGCTGTTAGGCGTCATAACGGGAGCCTCTGTTTATAGAGGCAGCCCGGGTCTGCTGTGTAACTACAACTGCGTTGTGATATTACTGATGTCAGCAAATTTGCCTTACAAGCCTTCTGCATTGACCCCACCCAAGTCACAGGGACACATGACACATTACAACCATTCAGGCCAATGCTGCTTAATAGGAGAGCACAGAAAGGGCTTAATTTGCAAAGCTCATGTCTAGGATATGCATAATGCAGCAGAGCAGGGCTTTGTGCATAGCATTCACGTTTCAACAAAAAGACAGTCTGTGACCGGTCAACAGAACCAGTCAGTTTAGCCAAAATTCAATCAAATCTTCATCACCAGCATGTTTGACAAGTCCGGGACGTCGCGCGGGCAGGACAGGCATGAAAGCCTCAGCAAAAGGCACCCACCCTAGAATCATCTTGAGCTCTGGAAACGACAATGTATCCAGCTTGTCGCAAGCCAGTATGGTGGCAGAGTGACACAACGGGCAGAAAGGCGCCTTGTCTTTGCGCTTCAACACATGCTGAGCCTGCTCTCCAGGAACCCCACAGTCTGCAGCCTTCCTCTTGCCCTTGGCAGCAGCCCTGGGGTCTTGGTCAGGCTCAGTGGCAGAAGCAGTTCTGCCCCTGCGGACCCTCCTGCCCCCTGACGCA
This sequence comes from Trebouxia sp. TZW2008, assembly GCA_002118135.1. NCBI lineage: Eukaryota > Viridiplantae > Chlorophyta > Trebouxiophyceae > Trebouxiales > Trebouxiaceae > Trebouxia > Trebouxia sp. TZW2008. The sequence continues at coordinate 19,372 of BDIU01000225.1, read as the reverse complement.
TCCCGACTAGATGAGACCCCTTTGCCAGTGGGGGTCTGCTGCTCCAACGCAGCTTGCATCTGTGACTCAGCTGCAGTTGCAACACAAAAGCTGTTGACTGCTGGTTGGCTGCAACTGCCACACATCAATCAACAGTCCATGGCTGGTCAGTGGCAGATCAGGTTCTGCCCTTTCTATACTTCCTGCCCCCTGAGGGATTGCAACCGGTGAGATCCCTTTGCCAGTGGCTCCGCTGCTCTACTGAAGCTTGCATCTGTTGTTCAACTGCAACTGGAGTCTCTAATTTCAAGCCAGGGTACAAGCTTGACACAGTTACTGTGCTTTACATGACACCATAGTATAGACAATTCAATGATGAATCAACTTGTCAGGGAGTTGCTGTCAAGACCTTCTGATTCATGCAATAGGCTAAGTATTGTCCAGTATTCAGTACCTGCTGCATCAGGGTCCTGCCAAGCGGGCAGTTCTGCCGCAGCCTGGGTTTTGACAGTGCCATCAGGGTTTCTTTGGTACTGAGCAGCTCTGCTGGCTGCCTCATAGATGCTCCGTTCTGCCTGCAATGCATTGACAAAGCCAGATATCACTTGTTTTGCTTTCTATTTATGGGTAATGCTGTTGTTGTTGACATTGTGGGGTACTGTTGTCAGTATCAGTACGCATGCCTGGCACAAGCCAGCCTGGCAAGACTAGACTTGTGCCACACATAGCTAGCATTTGTGACTGATGTGCAACCTGTTGCTGTTATGACTAATGCTTGTGTGAAAAGATGCTGGGAGGCAAAATTTGCAATACACTCTGCATGAACACTTTGCTCATCATCACACTCATGGGCAGGATAGCGACCGTCCACCAATGACAAAGAGCACTACCAAACAAAAAGGTGATGAGCGATACGATGAGCAAAAGTTGATAGCACAAAAAACCATTGGTGCTTGCAAATGTGCAATGTACACACATGACAGCCGTACAGTTGCAGCTCACCTGCTTGAGCCTCTGCTTGCTCAGCAGCTCTTGCATCCGCCTTCTTGTGATAGGAAAGAGCTGTTCTGCATCCTCCTGACTGAAGCTGGGATCAAACATCAGCTTGCTGAGCTGCTGTGGCAAGTTGCAAGGCAGCTCATCAACTGCTTTTTCTAGCCACTCAGCATACTTGTCCCTGTACACGTGAGCAAACAGTGAGCAGCATGCCACATGTCAATGCCTGCTCTATCCACTCAGCATACATGTTGCTGTACAAAACATACAATCAGCAGCAGTAAGAAAGCTCATCAACTGTCTGCTTCGGCCACTCAGCATGCTTGTCCCTACACATGACATGCAGTGAGAATAAGCTTGCTGAGCTGCTGCGGCAAGTTCCAAGGCAGCTCGTCAACTGCCTGCTCTAGCCACTCTACATATTTGTCCCTGTAACACCCGTGTGATGAGTAGCAACTCACTCGTGGATGCAGCAGCAAAATGTAAACACAGCCTGCAGGTGGAAAGGCACCAGCTCAGAATACTTGAAGACCTACAGTGCGCAGCACTTGTGAATGCAGCAGCAGGCCATGCATGCAGTCTGCAGATTAAACAATACTAGGCAAAACACCTTGCAGACAAACACAAGACAACACAGGAACACAAATTGCTGCTTGTATGGCAAGGCATGATGTGCCAAGCTTTTGCAAACCCCGCCATCATCATCGCTATAGTGAGCAAGAGGTGGGCAAGGGGTCAAGGGTGTGCAGATCAATCTACGACGTGACTAGTGCACACCTTTGGCCGTTCTGCCAGGTGCCACTCCTCTGCATGGCAGCCAAGGATGCTTCAAGGGCCTGCTGCTGTGGCGAGACAGCCAGCTCCTTGCCTTTGCCCTTGTCCCTGGCAGGCGTTGAAGGCCCTGCAAAATGTAACTGCCCATGTTTGTTTGCGTTCCACATCCTAGGAAATCAACAACTGTCTGTTTTCACAGTTTACAGACACCGTGACAGACTAATCAAAATCTGTGTTTTTAATACCTGCAGATGTCATGTTGTCGAGGTCAATGATGCTGCACTCCCTGACAGAGCCAGAAGCACGCACATCATGACCAAAGTCCACGCTGCTTCCCTCCCTGGTGATGTCAACTATCTCAGGCGTCTTGCCTGTCATCAGCAACCCAAAATGAGGAGAGAAACAAGCAAAAGTACGAAGGGTCACATCCTATTGCACTGTGCGTTTGCAGGCGCTATGGCAGCATGCTCTACCTTTGTGCACATTTACTGCATATGTACAAGAGGTTGGGCCCAAGACACTTATGGGGCAGTTTGCTGTTATGCTGTACTTGTGACTTGCATGGTCAGCTTCTGATGACTGCGGTCACACGCACCTGTCTTTATGCGTTTGGATCGGCGGGGCTGGCTGGGACCTTCATCGTCGGAGATTACAATGACATCGTCTTCAAGTCTTAGAGAGCCCATTTTGCTGCCGAAGACACCCGCTTCAGTACGCTCGACTAAGAATCTCTGCTAAAAGAGAGGAACACTTCTGCCCCTTACTGCTCCTGGGCCAGGCTCCAGCGCAGCACACGCACAATTGCCGTGTTACTGGCGCAGAACTGGGCGCGGTCGAGCCTAGTTGGGTCGATGTCGCTGCTTATCGGCTTCACCGCTGGCCATTGACCAAGCATCTCGACATGACGCGGCGTTTCGGCCATCAAGGTATAGCGGCAATGCAGACAGCAGTTGCAGAGACAATGCAGATGAGCGAATTGCTCGCACGGTGACTGAAGCTGACAATATTGATTGTCATTCAGACCCAATAGCAAAGCGCAGCACGCCCGATACGCAGCACGGCGTGCTGACAATAACGCTTGCCCTCTGCTCCAGCCTTGCGTTACTGCTTGCGGTCCGGACAGCGAAGACCACCTGGGTCCCAGGTGCATTTGCGCGATAAAGCGAGCCTGGTATGCACAGCACTTTTTTGAGATCTCAAAGCACCCGAAGTCTCGTTCGGCAACATCTCTTGAACTCAACTGCCAGCCCTCAGCGAACCGCTGTCATATCGAGACGGAGCGGTTGCCATAGCGACAAACTTACGGCTGTGCGCGCAGCGCGTTCCGCCTCAATTGTCACTCGCAGCTGTGGCAAAGTCAATATGGAGGTGATCAACTGCCTGGGCTGAATTTCACAAACCTATGCAAGCGCTCACAACAGCGTGCTGCAGGTGACAAGATCCAACTTCCAAGAAAGCCTGCCAGTCATACAACAAGCGCTGCAGGATTGTCACTTCTATGCTTTGGACTGTGAGATGTCAGGGCTTGAACTGCAAGAAACTAAGCAGGAATACTTGGATGATGTAGAAGATCGATATCACCAGGTAGCCTGCATTCACGTCAACAGAACTCTCATTCATGCTTTCTGTCATACAAATTCTGTTCCAAGCTGCCTGCAAAATTGGCCTTTGACTAGAGGGTGATCAATGCAGACAGCCAGCGGCGGAACACAATTCGCCCTTACACAATTTGGCCTCTCAGCCTTTGTTTGGTCCGAGACTGAGCATCGGTACAGACCACGCACCTTCAATTTCTATGTGTTTCCAAAGCCCGTCATGGGCTACGACCGGCGATTCTTGTCTCAGGTGATACACACGCTTTAGTGCACCTACATTGCACACTACAACAGCAAAACTTGCTTGATCATTAAATAGCAGAATCACCTTGCACACACCAATGCCATCATTCTGATGCTTTCTAAAGCTGTCCTGATCACGCCAGGTTGCATGTGACTCTGCGAAGTCACCAAGTGTGAACAAACTCTGGGCCTCTCAACACATAATGAGACCTGTCGACAGGCTTTTACAAGCTTCACAGCACCATATCCGTGAACGCTGTGCCTGGCTGGAAACTTGGACTGTGACAAAGAGGAAAGAGTCTATTGGGTTTTATGCTGTTGTGGACAGGAATTTGGTTCGCACTGCTTGCAGGCAGGCTCCCTAGCTTTTTTAGCTGGGCAAGGCTTTGATTTTAACAAGTGGATCTATGAAGGAGTGCCTTTTATGCCTGCCGAATGGCGAGACAGGTAGACTTTCCCATTTTGTATGCTGCTCTGCTTTGTGTTGGGCTGACCGAAAGCCAAGCATAGGCACATGATCAGTTTGCTGGGCAAACCAGTCTTGCTGAAAACTGGCATTTCGCTTAATTGAGAAAAGTGGTCCTGTCTGCAGGCAGCTTCAGACCGCAAACAAGGCTGAGAACAGAAGGGAGATCATCATTCAGAGGGCAGATGACGTCTGGTTTGCAAAAAGCCTGCTGCAAACTGTAACAGACTGGATGGCGGTACATGACCAACTGTGATATGCTGCATGGCAGCATTTTGCTCGGCTCTGCTCTGCTGTGCTGTGCTGTGCTGTGCTGTGCTGTGCTGTGCTGTGCTGTGCTGTGCTGTGCTGTGCTGTGCTGTGCTGTGCTGGCTGGGCTGTGCTGTGCTGTGCTGGCTGGGCTGTGCTGTGCTGTGCTGAGCAACCACTCTCCATTAAGGTGCAAGAGGCCTGTGACGTATTGACAACAAGCCATGCTGTCCAATGCCTTGCAGGGTTCAGACCAGACCCTGTTGCTGGAGCCTGTCAATGCATATCGCCGAGCCATTCAATACCAGCAGCTAGAGAAACTACAGAAAGCTGCAAAAAGCGACCAAGGCTTCTTCTATGCACAGGTAATCAGAAAATCATGGCACTTTCTAGCCCACATTGCCAGCTATGTGTCGCGCAAGTCCTGTCTTGCCAGGCAGGCTTGTTTTGGTTGTCATGATAGGGACGCGTGGTGTTCAAACTGTCGGAAGTCAGACAAAGCAATGTCATTGCAGATCTTCCTAGGTTGACCTGGAGGGTTTCAGGGCAGCATACGCCTGACTGGCAGCCACATTGCAGTATGCCTCGTGCAGCAGCAAAAGATGACCTTGACTATATGACATTCCTGCTGACGAATGTCACAGACAAGCAGTCTCCTGCTAGGTTGACTGTGATTGTCCTCATATCACAAGGCATGAGGTCAAACAAACTGACAGCACAAAGCCCATGCCCATGTATACAAAAGTACACACAAGGCTGTGGTGAGTACTTGCTTATCCTTGAGACTGCTCATTTGAGCCATCTGGCTGCATGCTTATGTTGCCTGTGAGTCATCAAACCAAACATGGAACCGTCAAGGCAGACCATCACTGTAGGTCATGACGGACTCGCCCATGTCTGCACCATAAGACATTTTGAACAAAGTTGCTGTAATCACTATCACCTGCATCATTGTCTGAAAGTTCACAGACAATGGAGCAGGTAATAGTGGTTACAGCAACCTTGCACAAAACAGCTTGTGTTGGAGACATGTATCTGTGTCTACTTTTGATGATAAGCTAAGCTATGGTGTTTTAATCTGTGATGAAGAAAGCCATTGGAATGGAGATCACCCGTGGTTGCAGCATAAGGTGTTCTGTGCAAAGTTGGCACAATCACTATCACCTGCATCATTACCTTTGTCGTTACAGACAATGCAGCAGGTAACAGTGGTTACAGCGACTTTGCGGAAAACAGTTTGTGTTGACACTTGTATCTGTATCTACTTGTGATGACTAGCTGAGCTCTGGTTTTCCACTTTGTGATGAAGAAAGTCAGTGGAACGGAGGTCGCGCATGTCTGCACCATAAGGTGTTCTGTGCATAGTTGCCACAGTCACTATCGCCTGCATCATTGCCTTGGGTTCAACAGACAATGCAGTGGGTGACAGTGGTTGCAGCGACTTTGCACAAAACAGTTTCTGTTGGAGACATGTTATCTGTATCTACTTGTGATGACTAGCTGAGTTCTGGTTTTCCAGTCTGTGATGAAGAAAGTCAATGGAACGGAGATCACCCGTGTCTGCGGCATAAGGTGTTCTGCACAAAGTCGCTGTCATCACTGTCACCTGCACTATTGCCTTGACGCTACAGACAATGCAGCAGGTAACAGTGGTTACAGCGACTTTGCACAAAACAGTTTGTGTTAGAGACATGTATCTGTATCTACTTGTGATGACTAGTTGAGCTCTGGTTTTCCAGTCTGTGATGAAGAAAGTCAATGGAACGGTCACCCATGTCTGCACCATGAGGTGTTCTAAACATAGTTGCCACAGTCAATATCACCTGTATCATTGCCTTGGATTCAACAGACAATGGAGCAGGTAACAGTGGTAACAGCGACCTTGCACAACACCACTGGTGTTGGAGTCATGTGTGTGTGTGTCTGGTGTTTGACTAGCTGAGCTCTGGTTTACCAGTCTGTGCTGAAAACATAAAATGGAGCAGAGGGATCGCAGCTGCACGTGCTTAAGGCAACCCTTCAAACTCACGGCTCAGCAGCACTGTTGGTAATGTTGTTATGCTGTCGATGTGTGTTGGGGATCACTGTTGATTGACCAGCTGATTGTAGTGTCGTTTGTCACAAAGAAAATGAATGGAGTGGAGGGACTGCAGCTGCAGCTGATGTTTGTCGAGTGTTTCTGTGTGTGTTGTTGATTGACCAGCTGAACGTCATCATCAAGCTTCATAGTGAAGTCATATAACCCTGCCAGGTGCAAGCAATTCTGTCCCATCTTGTGCCCATGTAACTGAATTCTCAACTCTATCAAATCAGGTTCTGGTCTGTGATGCAGAAAATCCATGGAGTGGAGGGAATTCAGCTGCAACTGGTCAAGGCAACCCGTCAGGAGGCGAAGCAACGTGAAGAGGAGGAACGGCAGGCCCGCCTTCAAGCCATACACGACGCTGCAGGTACCACTTTGAACCAGGACAGTCCTGACTGTGATGCCTTTGATTGTGTGTGCTCATGCATGATGCTGCATCATCAGAAGCTGTTACTCCTGCCTGCAACAGTGTTGCAACTTGGACATTCACCATGTCCAGTGAACTCTCCTGATAAACCGCATTGGGTGCCAAGAAGCGTGTCCTTCCTCAGAAGGGTCACTGCAGGCTGAGCGCATTGATTTCTTTCTCGTTGCACTGTCCTTATAACCAGGATGCCCTCATCATGTCTGTCTTTGAACTGCCCTGACAGCTGCACATACCGCATTTTGACACCTACAGACCAGCCCACACTGTCACTGCCGGCTGCACAACGGTAACTGAGACGAAGCACAACAGGCTGAGCTGCTGGGCGTGACGTGTTCTGACGCTTGAGGCCCATGCAAGCTGACGCCACAGGCTCCACAACAGCATCTGAGATTTTCAATCAACAGTTGAGGTCACCCTGTTGTAAAGTCTAAGGCCATACCATTCAGCGATGCAGGCTTCACAAGGTTGTTTGAGACAAAGCACAACAGGCTGAGCTGTTGGGCATGACGTGTCCTGACACTTGAGGCCAGTGCAATCTGACGCCACAGGCTTCACAACAGCATCTGAGATTGAGGTCAATAGTTGAGATCACCCTGTTCTGAAATTCAAGGCCATGTCATTCAGCGATGCAGGCTTTACAAGGGTGTTTGAGACAAAGCACAACAGGCTGAGCTGTTGGGCACAATGCGTCCTGACACTTGAGGGCAATGCAGTCTGACGCCACAGGCTTCACAACAGCATCTGAGATTTTCAATCAACAGTTGAGCGCACCCTCATCTGAAATCTAAGGCCATATCATTCAGCGATGCAGGCTTCACAAACGTGTTTGAGACAAAGCACAACAGGCTGAGCTGTCGGGTATGGTCTGTTCTGACACTTGAGGCCAGTGCAATCTGACGCCACAGGCTTCACAACAGCATCTGCTATTTCAGGTCTACAGTTGGGCGCATTCTGTTGTGCAAGCCAAGGCCATGAAATTTGATGATGCAGGCTTCACAAGAGTATTTGAGATGATGCGCGATAGCAACATGCTGGCAGTTGGTTACAATTTGTCCTATGACCTCTCCTTCCCTACTGTGTTGTGAAAATCTCCTGCTGCTTCAACATGCCATTGCAGGCGTCATAAGAAGGTTTAAGAAGATGCAAGCCAGCAACATGCCAGCAGTTGCTCGTTACCTGTAACACCTCAGTCTGTCTGACTTGATACTGCAGGGTTCACAAGGGTGTTTGAGATGATGCGGGACAGCAACAAGCCGGCAGTTGAGCGGATTTTGTCCCATGACCTCACCTTCAACCTTCTGTGTTGTGAAACTCCATACCAAAACGCTCTGCCGCTGCAGGCTTTACAAGAGTGTTTGTGATGATGCGGGACAGCAACAAACCAGCAATTGGGCACAACTTGTCCTATGACCTCACCTTCAGCCTATCCTCCTTTGCTCAGAGCTTACCTCCTACTTGGCCTGCTTACAAGCAGCTGGTTCAGCAGTGGTTCCCCGCAGGAGTATGGGACACAAAGCACCTTGCACGCCAGCTTGAGGTATTCCTCCTTGTCTAGCACCTCGCATGCCAGCTTGAGATGATTTGTTTCTAAAGTTGACCTGGGATAAACGCTGGCTGACTAACAAACAGCTGGTACAGCAGTGGTGTCCAGCAGGAGTATGGGACACTAAGCACCTTGCCCACCAGCTTGAGGTGATCTGCTGCTCTAACATTGACTGCGCGTAAAGGCTGCTTTCGCATACCAGCAATGCTCTGAGCTTGAGTGACTTACAAGCAGCTGGTGCAGCACGGTTTCCTGCGAGAGTATGGGACACCAAGCACCTTGCCTGGCAGCGTGAGGTGATCTGCTGCTCTAACATTGATTGCGCACAAAGGCTGCTTTTGCATGTCAGCAATGTTCTGGGCTTGCCTGTCCCTTGATTGACTTACAAGCAGCTGATGCAGCAGTGGTTCCTGGCCAGGGTATAGGACACTAAACACCTGGCACGCCAGCTCAAGGTAAACCTCTTTCTAAGCTTAGATTTACACAAACGCCAGTCTGAAAGCAGCTGGTGCAGCAGAGATTTCTGACAGAAATGCGGGACGCCAAGCACCTTGCCCGCAAACTTCAGGTGACGGCTCAAAACAGCTGTTGATATTTGTTGTTCAAACAGGCTGCTGTTGCATTGCAGTAGCAATTTCAAGCAGGGATATGGATACCAAACCACCTTGCATGCCAGCAGGCAGGGTTTTGTTCGCTATCTAGCTATGCATAAAGGCTGCTGTCGAAATGCACAAGTGCTCACACTACTTTATGCATGTATTGTGTTCTGATCCTCTTTTTTGTGCTTTGGATGTCAGCAACAACTATGTATCATTTTCATCAAATGAGAACCTGGTTCCTGAAATGATCTTACATGGGACTCTCGTTGAGATTGCTTGGACGGTAACACACAGCCTTATACTAGCAGTCGGTGCAGCAGTGGTTTTAAAATGGATCTGTGACACGTGACACCTTGCACTCCATTTGGCTTTCACGCCTTCCTTTGTGTGCTGTATTTGCTCTGCGCAACAATGAAAATCATTGTTCTTCCTCCCTTGAAACTTCAAGGCAAGCATTTGTGCAGGGCGTTTTCTCAGACACAGGATTGGGGCGCGTTTATCATGGGCTAGTTGAAGGCGGCCTGCATCAGCCAGTTGCTGATTTTCTGGCTGATCAAACCAGTGAGCCTGGCAACTGGCCATTTCCTGAAGTTGTCCATGCTGAAGGCTACGAGGCTTATCAGGTATGCTCCTGACCGTGGGGATCTTGCTCCTTTGTATGTCGGTACAGAGTTTGCTCATGAAGCGTGCTCCCTCTTGAAAGTTTTCCCGGTTAGTTTTTGGATCTTGGAATTGTTTGTGTTGGGTCTGGGGTGTACGTGTGTTTTGGGTTGCAATGCGTATGCTTGCTTGCTCTCCTATTCTGCCCAAGTTGCTTTACCGATTTCGCCCATGGTGCAAACAGGAGCCAGAACCGTTGGACTTGCACACAAGGCAGGCCATGATGCCAACCTGGATTGGTGCCATACTTGCTTGCTGTCTTGCCCATGTGACCCCAATGCATGCAGCAAGCAGGGCAGAGGCGAGCTGTACATGACTAGACCTGTCTCTACCTGCTGTCTTGCCCATCAAAGGCTTTCACAACCCAATATATGCAATATCGCTTGTGACTCAGCAGCAGAACAGCAGACAGCGCACAATCTGAAGTGTGGACAGCCTGAGACCCGCTTGACTCACCATTTGAGGCGTACAATGGCTTGCAATTTGAAACACAGGACACAAACAACCCCAATACAGGCAGGGGCCAGAAGCCAATTCCAATGCACACGAGGCAGGCTGTGACGCCTACATGACCGCCACTGTGTTTGCGTCACAAAATTGTGCTCAGCCAACTCAATGCATGCAGGGCCCGGAAGCAAGCTCGCATGCACATGAGGCAGGCTATGATGCCTACATGACCGGCGCTGCATTTGCTTGCCTGGTACGCCTGTATGAGGCGGCGAGCAGTCAGCCTGGCAGTGAGAGCAGCTCACGGGCGCAGCAGCAACCTGATCTGCAGGCTGTGCAGCACCTCGTGGGCAGAATCAACATTGGCAGGTCAGTCCTTACCTCACCCTTATCTGTGCTGTACGAGATTTGTTTCATGGCAATGTTGATGAGTGTCAGGACAGGCAGCAGCCCCGTTGATGGCATGTGGTACTGTATAAGGCAGTTAGATGGCAACTTGGCAGTGAGAGCAGCTCAAGGGTCCAGCAACAACCTGACTTGCAGGCTGTCCAGGACCTGTTGGGCATGAGAAACATTGGCAGGTAAACTTCTGGTCAAAGTGCGTGCTGCTCAAATGTGTCAGTCAAGCTACATGTCATGGCTCCAGGGCGCAGCAGCAACCTGACCTGCAGGCTGGGCAGCACCTCACGGGCAGCATGAATACGGGCAGGTGATGTTCTATGTGCTGCTTGAATGTCTTGGTTGTGCTACATGTCACATGCCTGTGCTGCTCGAAATTCTTGTTTGTGCTACATGTCATGGCTCTAGGGCCCAGCAGCAACCTGACCTGCAGGCTGTGGAGCATCTCTTTGAGTAGATTGAACATTGCCAGGCGAGGCTTTCAGAATGCTTGTGGTGCTTGAATGTGGTACTGTATAAGTTTGGAATTGAGGTTCATATTGCCGTGCAGGTCTGACATTCCAAACGCAGCATTGTGGGACAAGGAACCTTCCTCCCTGACAGATCCCACATGCTGCTAGCAAGCTGCTTGCATGCCAGCCACTCACTGCCATTGGATGGTCTCAAGTGCAACCAGCTTTCATGTTGAGGCTCATGCTGCTGTGCAGGTCTGACATTCCATACGCAGCATTGTGGGGCGAGGATCCTACCCCTGACAGGTCGCACGTGCTGCTAGCAACGTGCTTGCATCCAGACGCCCGTGCCAAGTCTGTAGGAGACCAGCTCACCAAGCACCTGGTGAGTCCCCCATGTCATGCATTGTCGCTCATCTGCTTGTGCCTGTCTGGCAAATGACAATTGACAGTATATGCCATATAATATGTCAGCAGCAATTGACAGGTGTCATGTGCTGGTAGCGAATTGCTTGCATCCAGCTGCTCATGCCCAAGTCCATAGGGGAGCAGCTATCCAAACGCCTGGGCAGTGCGCTTTTTGTATTGTGATTAGCTTGCTTTTGCCTGTCTGGTATGTGACAAGTGACATTATCAGCAGCAACTGACAGTACCAATCTGCTTGCTTCCAGATGCCTGTTCAAAATCTGTAGTAACCGGTTTGAGCTTCCCATGGCGCTCATGCCAGCCAATTGCGTGGTCATATCAGATCTGCGTGACCAGAGCTGTCTCCACGGTTTTGGAGCTCCCCTCGCCTTACATTCTGATTAAGATCAGAACAGGTCTTTCACCCTGCACAATCAGAACAGAGTTGTCACTCTGCTGCGGAATGCTGATTTTGTGCCTGCAGGCTATCAGGGTACATGCAACAATCGTATGGCAGCTGACAACGCAAACTTGTCCTCCATGCTATTGCTGCGCTCCTGGGAATCCATCACAGTCAAATGTAATGTCAAACCAGATGCTGCACTCTGCTTCTGCACGCTGCCTCTGTGCCTGCAGGCTGTCAGGGTATGGGCAGCAATCGTATGACAGCTGACAATGCAGCAGATCTCCTCCATGCTACTGGAGCTCCCGTTAGCGTTCATCACAGTCAACTGCAATGTCAAACTGGATGCTGCATTCTGCCACAAACGCTGCCCTGGTGTCTGCAGACTGTCAGGGTACATTCGTTACAGTCAAGCGCATGATCAACAAGATCTTTCACCCTGCTACTGAACGCTGCCTCTGTGTCTCCAGGCTGTCAGGGTGCGGGCAACAGTCGTATGGCAGCTGACAGCACAGAACTTATCTTCCATGCTATTAGAGCTCCCATCTGAGACACCCGTGGACAAAGCAAGAGTTGCAGCAGCGCTAGCCTTGAGCGGGCAAACCAAAGCGCAGGTAGGTACTGCCAGCATTGAGGCGCTTGACTGATTGATTGATTGATCGATTGATTGATCGCTTGATTTGACACCTGCGCCCGCGCGAGCGCGAGATAGATGACAGGTATGCCTTGGAAGCGCTTCACTGGTTCTATATGCGCCTAGCATGTCCTAGGTCCACCTTGATCAGAGTTGCAAACAAGCAAAGAGGCGTAGCTGATAAAGTCTTCTTTGCTACGATATTACAGTCCTCAACATCAAGGCTCGATCTTGTCCACAATTCTGCAGTGCGACTCTTTGGATGCAATGCATGTCCTAGCACTACCGTGATCGTTGTTTCTTGCAAGCCCACACAGCTGATAAGTTCTCCTGTGCTGCAACAGCTTAGTCCTCATTATCAGAGCTTGCGTTTATCAGAGGCCTGATGGCGTGGCCTTGCAATGCAGTTGATTTCCTGGGAGGATTACTCCTCAGCAAAGAAGAACGGTCATCTCCAAGCAATGCTGGAGTCACTGCAGCAGCAGCAGCAGGGCAAGTCTAGCAATCAATCTGGACAAGCAAAGCGGCCTCTGGATGCTGTTGTAAGCACTGTCGGTGATGCAAGCGCACAAGCTACCCGTGGCGCTGTGACCACTCAAGCGATTGGTGCTGACAGACAGCCACCTAGAAAGAAGCTGAGATCAAAGCTGCCCAACTGCCGCATGATGTAGCTTGCTCTGGTATGATGTGATAGCAGCAGCAGCAGTAGCAGGGCAAGTTTAGCAAGAAGTCTGGACAAGCGAAGCGGCCTCTTGACGCTGTTGTCAGCACTGTTGGTAATGCAAGCGCACAAGCTACCCATGGGGCTGTGACCACTCAAGCGATTGGCGCTGACAGACAGCCACCCAGAAAGAAGCTGAAGTCCAAGCTGCCCAACTGCCGCATGATGTAGCTCTTTGAGAGATAACATGGTGTCTGTTTCGAGTTGCATGATGTGGCTTGCCAAGACATGATGTGAGGTCTGTGCCATAATTGTGTCAGCAGGGTTGAGCTGCATCACACGTGTGGAGCTCTCGTGATATTTGGTTGGTACCGCTTATTTGGTGTTGGCGTGTATGTGTCTTCTGTTACTTGCTAGTGCTCAGGAACTTGAACTACGTGCTTTGTTTGGCTAGCGTGTCAGGCACTTTCGTATTGGCTTTGCGTTTAAGTGCTTGCCTGCATACTGATAGACACTGGCTCCACATTGCGGCAGCTTGGCAGCTCATTTTTGCAATTCCTCTTTGTGCTGTGTCGGTTTCTTTTATTCTGCATTTCATCGTGCACGTGGCAAAACGAAGCCGCAAAGAAGTGCTGTTTTGAGGCACTGTAAACGACCACAACAATGCAACACGTCATGGAATTCTTTGTATCGCATTTTATCTGCATTGCAAAGTGCGGTTGAAAGAAGTCTCCCTGTATTGTCTGCGGGCAGCTGCGGCATGTTGTAAAGCTGCACCTTCTCTGCATCTAATAACTATAGCTCAACTAATTCCTTCGTCACATTACTGTAACACTGTTAGAGTAGATCTGACGACAGCTTACCAGGGGTTGAATGCATGTATAGCTATACCTATAGGAGCTGCTGATTATTGTCAGCTCAAGTATGTCAGTTCAGGCAGTGAAATGGGCGCTGCTGCTCCATTACTGATCTGTCTCATTCCATGTGAACTATACACGCGATGCCAAATCTGCAGACATCAAATGCCACACCATATGAACTGACCATATAATGCTGTGGGGTGGTAGCTGGCTAAGCCTACGTTTTTCTTGACACATGCCAGATTATGTAGAGAGATGGGGTAGCCTCCTGTCATAGCCATTTGTGGTCCCTCTCTGTCTTTGCTCCTAAGCAAAGCTATCAGCAGTTTTGACCCAATCCGCCTGCCAAACCTTTCTCCTGTCAAGCGTCTTGTCATGCCTGTGCATGTCTAGGCAGCGCTACCTAGCACTGTAGTACCTGACACTAGCTTTGTCAGCTTGGGACCGCAGGGCGACTTTGCCTGACAGCAAACATGCTGCTAGCGCTGTGCGGGCATCAGCTGCCATCCTCTCTGTTGTCTCTCATGTGATCCGCTTGCAACAGTATGAGAAACCACGCCCAAGCTATGCAATAGACACATCCTGCCATCAACTGTATGGGCCACCCCAAACTTGCTACTCTTAAAGAGCTATCCTACATGAGCTACCCATCTAGATGCACAAAATCCCAGTTGACAAAATATGACGAGTGGAAGACGCTTTTTGAGCAGCTAGCGTTGGCTAGCATGGTCCTTCAATCTCCAAATGGGGGCAACTGGGGAAGAATGAACGGTCAGTGGGCAGTCCTGTAGTAATCTATATAAGTTATCCTACGTTGGCTTAGTGCGCCCCTAGCGACTGCATGTATTTGGCTACGTCCTTGGCCGGTCCTGTGAATTGGATCTGACCGTTGTCCATGTAGCTAGCAGTGTCAGCCCATTGAAGCTCCTCCAGACGATGTGTCACCTGTACAATATGCAATAAGCTGTGAGCAGTCACAACTCTTACACACAATCATGGCAACAATACAATATGCATGTCTGCTGTGAGCCCTCACAATTTGTATACACAACCATGACAACAATACAGTATGCATGTCTGCTGTGAGCCCTCGCAATTGTTATACACAACCGTGGTGACAATACAATATGCATGTCTGCTTTGACACTGCATTGGCTTTGTAATGATGATTACACTTTCCAGCACATGTGCTAGGTGTGTGTGCCCAAATCGTATTGCACAGCTCGCGCATGGTTTCTCGTGCAATCGTACGCGGATCACGTAAGAGACAATGTTGCCCAAGTTGTATCTTGCTTGCTTGATCTCAGCATCACGGTAAGGAATTGCTGATCAGCTTGCATGCACTGCAGAAGAAGATGTATGCCTGCTGATGGTGGCTGGAGCAACTCCTTGTGCACACATACACGGCTGGAACCTAAAAAAGCTACAGTCACTTCTCTTTGTCACATTTGCTTTGATTCCCATGAACTTTGTCCTTGGATCACATTGTCCTTGGATCACATTGGCCTAAGTGAAAGTTGGCAAAGCATGGATTGCTTACCCATAGAGCTGTGACGGGATCTGAACCTGGCAGCCCAACTACATCCCTCACTGCTCTTAGAACCCCTTCTTGGTCAGTGCTGTCCAGGAAGGTGGTCAGCTCATCCAATAATAACACCTGCTGTCACAAACAGAATCTGAGGCAATAATCGTTGCAGTTTGGCAAAGAACTGCCCTCATAATCCTTTTTGGTCAGTGTTGTACAGGGCGGTGGTCAGCTCATTCAGTGGCCGCGCCTGTTGTCACAAGATATGTGGTTGTCTCGGATGCTTCCCTGTGGGGAGTGAGACAAAGGACATTGCAACTGAGAAGCAAGGGCATGGGAGACAGCACTACAGGTACCAATGTTGCTTGCATTCCACATGAGGATCAGGCAAAGAAAAGATGCAACACTCCACTCATCAATCAAAGCCCCTGTTGTCACAAAGTGAGCTTCAGGCAATGTTTTCTTTGTGCAAAAAGCAAAGGCAAAAAACTACAAAAACAGGCTTCAGTCAACAGACTGTTCGTGCAAGAAGCAAAGCCAGGCAATGTTTTCTTTGTACAAAGAGCAAAGGTAAAGAAGTACAAAGACAGGCTTCAGGCAACAGGATTTTTTGTACAAGAAGCAAAGCCAGGCAATGTTTTCTTTGTACAAAAAGCAAAGGCAAAGAAGTACAAAGACAGGCTTCAGGCAACAGGATTTTTTGTACAAGAAGCAAAGCCAGGCAATGTTTTCTTTGTACAAAAAGCAAAGGCAAAGAACTACAAAAACAGGCTTCAGGCAACAGGACTTTTTGTACAAGAAGCAAAGTCAAAGAAATGCAAAAGGACGGGCTGTTGCTCAACCTGATGATAAAAGGGATGCGGAACTTGCATTCAGTACTAAATCTGTAAAGCTGTGTGAAGCTGCAGCTCAAGGCGTTTTAGTTTTCTGCCACATATTCAGAGCAGCTGATTGCCTCCCCTGACTAGCTTACAGTGATCATGCGCACGCAACATCTGGCTTTGTGCACTGAGTGTTCCACGAGAAGATCAAAATCGACCCTAACACATCAGCACAACACTAACACACCGGCGCAACACTAACACATCCACGCCACAGATCTACCTATGCACACGCAAGTGATGCTGTCAACACACAGACACTGTACGCACTGCAGCACTGACATCAGGACAACTGACTTCAACGAGCCAAACATTTGTGCTCATAAGCATGGATGGCACCGAGGCAATACCAAGAGTCATGATCTCAAAAACGCTTGAAAAACCTCATTTGTTCCAATGCTTTTGTTTGAATGTTGTTTCTTCATCCAAAGCAACACCATCTTTGGGCGCTCTGCCAGAGCACCTGAAATGGACACTCACTCTGCCAGCGTGAGTCATGTGATGGAAGGATTATTGTCAAAATTGAGTGAACATTAGTATTGTGATCAGTGATTGAAAGCAACTCCACCTTTGGGCACTCGGCCAAGGCACCTGCAATGGCGACACGCTGCTTCTGCCCACCTGAAAGGCTGTGAGTGGGACGGTTCACAAAGTCTTCCATGCCCACCAGCTTGAGAGCATGCTGTGCTTGAGCCAATGCATCCGCCGTAGAGAGAGCATATCTGCAATGACAGCATCAGCTGTTGACTGATGACGCTTTTCAACAAAAGTGCTAGGTGTGTGGCACAAACCCTGTCTTGCCAGGCTGGCTTGTTCTAAGCGTCACATGCAAGACGTCTGGTAAGCAATTGCTGAAGGGCAGACAAGACAATGTTGTGTCAGATCTTCCTAGGTCAACAGCAGCGGTTGAGAGAGTGAATCTGCAATGACGACATCAGCTGTTGAGAGAGTGTATTTGGAACGGCGGCATCAGGTGTTGACACAGTGTATCTGCACTGACGAGTCTACCACTGGGCAACATGATCATGAGTTGCGCTGACTCTTTGGGAGCCTGCTCATTGTGACATCATGACGGCCACAATGGTTGCTGCAAAGCAACTACTCAGGAGAGAGCAAATGGATCCAAATGGACTTTGGTCTGTATTCTCTGGTCAACTGGTGGACATCATCAACCCCAACTGTTGCTTGTCATGATATCCCATGCCAAGAACCGATCAAGCCCTCAAAGTCATAATGGCAATACCTGCCAAGCCCGAACGCCACGTCAGCAGCGACGGTCGGCATCACCACTTGATGATCAGGGTTCTGAAAAACAAAGCCAACTGGACCATCAATCTCGCAGCTGCCAGAGTTGCTTTGCAGGAGCCCTCCCAACACTCGCAGGAGGGTGGATTTGCCACAGCCATTGGGGCCAAGCAAGATGTGAAAGGTGCCTCGCTGCACTTGCAAGCAAGCTCCATTCAGGACCTGCAGCGAATTCCAGAAGCCACCGAGTTGTCGGTACATGCGAATGCTGCTGATTTAGCAGGCGAACTTCCGCAGTGCACGCCAGCTTGATTGGTGCTGCGCGTACAGCAGTGGCTTACTCACTTGCTTTCGTTTTCTTTCTGTCTCAAAGGCGACCCCAACATTGTCAAGTGATATCGCGGCTTTCTGGCCTCTCAATTGGTGCTGCAAAGTGCTGCTGCCTGTCGAAGACGCAGCGCACACGCGTTTCGGTGACCTGATCTGCCTAGGGCAACGTAGTTTCGAACGCACAGGCTGGCAAGCAGCTCGAGCAGCCTTGAAGCAGCTGGATTCAAGACTCGTGACAACTGTAGAATGTGTCGCGTCAAGACACAGCATGCTGCGCGAGCGAATCTGACACTACGCTGCCGACAGGGCGCTTGAGTTGGGCAGGGCGCAAATTTTTGAAACTTGACCGAGCAGCCCTTGTAATCAGCCCTGCGCCCTTGCTTCACAACGACCCTTTCAAAAGCGAGTTTGACGAGCTGTCAACAGAACATTCAAGTCTCCTCTTCTCTCGTTTGCTTTCTACGCTCTTACCTTCTTACACGTCAACCACCATGTCTGGACGCGGCAAAGGCAAGACAGCCGGCAAGAAGCAAGTCAGCAGGTCAAGCAAGGCCGGCTTGCAGTTCCCTGTTGGCAGGATTGCTCGCTACCTGAAGAAAGGAAAGTACGCCACACGTATTGGAGCAGGCGCCCCTGTGTACCTGGTACGCCACACCTCCTTCTCAAGGCCTGATCTGTCGATTGCCTGTTGTCAGCAAACCTGCAAACTCGATTTTGAATAGTGATGACTGTCTGATCTTCTGTGCAGGCCGCAGTCTTGGAGTACCTTGCTGCCGAGGTTCTTGAGCTGGCTGGCAACGCAGCTCGTGACAACAAAAAGACCCGCATCGTCCCACGTCACATTCAGCTGGCAGTGCGGAACGATGAGGAGCTGAGCAAGCTGCTGGGTGGCGTCACCATCGCTGCTGGTGGTGTGTTGCCAAACATCCACAGTGTGCTCTTGCCAAAGAAGACAGGCAAGAAGGATGCATCTGGCAGTGTCAGCCAGGAGTTCTAAGCCTGCCCAGAAGTAGTCGATAATCAAAATGGTGTTATTTCAACACCACCTTGGAAGGATGCAACCGGTGCATCGTCACATATAAATCTTGCTGCAGTTTCTTGTGACAACACAGAGCCCATACTGTGTAGATGCAAAACACTGAATTTGTCTTTGCTGGATGGCAAGTGCTGAAGGTTGCACAGGACGCGCAAGAAACAAAAAGCTGGCTTACTCGAATTCGTTCATGCCGTTCTGTCAATACAGCCTCAATAAACCTCACATCGACTGCATATAGTTGCCGCGTAGAATGCAATTTGAAAAGACAATTGTGCCATTCTTGATGAGGCCAACTGTCATATGCAACTAGTGAGATTGGCTGTGTGACAGCCGCGCCTGCCCGGTGGGAGCCCCAATTACATGAGTATTTATTCATGCCAAGGTATTTTTGTATCGGTTCAGCAGTGCATAGATTTGATCTGTGTAGGTGTTTTGGTTGTGTCACAAATTGTATTGTTGCATGGCAAAGTTGTGAAGCAC
>BDIU01000224.1:0-93010 GCA_002118135.1 Trebouxia sp. TZW2008 | reverse complement strand
TCAACTGGACTGACGGGTATGCTGTTTGGCAGTGTGGGCGACGCACAGCTGCCCATGATGACTTCACTGCTCACATTGATGTCTTGAAAGCGTACAACCACTGTTGGCAGCTCCACTCCAACCCTGCACCAGCAACATTTAGGGTTTGAGGCTATGTTTGCCTTCCCATAGCCTTCAACTGGACTGACGGGTATGCTGTTTGGCAGTGTGGGCGACGCACAGCTGCCCATGATGACTTCACTGCTCACATTGATGTCTTGAAAGCGTACAACCACTGTAGGCAAGTCCATCCCAACTCTGCAGCAAGGAAGGCCTAGGTTTCAAGGCTGTTTCTGAACTTCCCTTGACCTTAAACAGACTGATCGGCAGGCGGTTGAACAAATTGGGAAGCGCTCAGCTGCCCAAACTGACTTTACTGCTGCGGTTATTACTTTGAAACCACAAGTGTTGGTGCTCCACACTGAATATTTTATACATACTGGTGAAACTGTGAGACTTGAACGTATTGTCAACAAAATGTCCCCAGTACTGTTACGCACTTGTCAGCCCTCTCTGTTTACGCGTGGTCAAGCGTTATGTAAACAGGCATTGAAGAAGCTCTGGATGATCTCGAGCATTGCAGTCTTCAAGTAACATATTTTCAGTAGTATTGCATATGCACTTGTCAGCTCTTTGGGCATAGTTTTCCAGCAGCTTTTAGCTGCTTTGCTCTTTTGTGCATCATGCAAAAAAGGCACTGAACAAGCTCCAAATGACCTTAAACATTGCAGTGAGACTTGAAAACTTATGTGACAACTGATCAATACTTTGCATACTCACTTGTCAGCTCTTTGGGCATAGTTGTCCAGCAACACTTCATTGCTCTGTTCATTTGTGGCCAAAGCATTGTCCACGATCTGTTGCCGCTGCGCTCTGTTCAGCTCCCTCAAATCCACAAGCTCAGCTTTTTCATTTTCCTGAGCCGTGTTTGCTTGTTTGCCCTTCCCCTCTTCTGCACCTTTTGTCTCTGAGTTGCTCTGCTTGCTTCCATTGTCTTTTGCTGGATTGACCAGAAGCCGTTTCTGCATTGCAAGAGTTATCTCAATATGGTGTTGTCGACCTTTAATTCTGTCAGATACCTCCTTGGAGTTGCTCTGCTTGCTACCGCTCTTGTTAGCTGGGTTGACCAGAAGCCGTTTCCGCATGATGAAACTCGTATAAATACAGGAGGACCACACCCGCCTAGCAATACATGCTAGAAAGTGCAGTTTATCAGTGTTATTGTATGCAAAGAAGTGTGCAACATAGCTATGCTTTCAACGCGATTTGTATATGGTTTAGCACAGGTGCTAGGTGTCTGTAGCCCAATGCCAAACCCTGCTAGGTTGGCTGATTCCTGCCAACAGACAAGGAGGCATGCGATATGTCAGGTGTCAACAGCGTTGCAACTGGGAGATCAGCGCTGATTGCAGTGGCAGCATTGGCACGCAAGCTGGTCAACAGAGTCGTGCTGCGAAACTCAGCAAGACGTGCTAAACAACATCCGTGGTGAGGCACAGCAAGACCTGTTAGGTAATGCTACATGGCAGGACATTTGTTGCATTGCAGCAGTTCTAGGCAGGTTGCTTGGCGTGAGGCAACATCAGACAATGAGCACACAATCCATATGCATGCATACTGTGTGCACATGCACAGCTGTTTCCATGTATGCATGCATCAGAGCACCTGTAGTATGCTTGAAAATGAGGCAAATTGCCCAAGACTTAATACAGCTGAAAATTGCATGTGCTTGCACTTGACACAGGCAGTCGCGTTTGCGTCGAACACCAGCGCTTAGGAAATTCGCATGCGCCAGCATACTGATCACGATGTCCCAGGGCGCTGTGCTAGATGCTGAAGCGCATGCATATTTGGCAGTGCACATCTCGTACCCAGGTGCGCTGGTTCTCAGGGATGTCGGACAGAGCATCCAAGAGGTCCCTTCTTCGCCTTCGTACACTTGTGTCTTGTTCCGCCATTCGGATCGCGTGTGCCGGTAGACAGGTCGAGGTTACATATAGTGTCGAGTCGACATGTGAAAGCTGGGCGCGCTCAGGCCTCGTACAGACAAGGGGCGCTTGCAATCAAGGCAACAAGCATTGTGCGCTCGCCAGATTGTTGCGCGCATGCGCGCCTGCACGGCACGCCAACGCGCTGACCTGCCGCAACGCTCGGAGCATGGCTTCTAAATTGCGTCAGATACATGTTACACTCAATTCTTCTTCTTTGAAGCAATCTGAATAATGATGCCTCCCATTTCCAGCTGTCTGGGTCGTCATGTCGTTCAGTCCTGGGCACACTCGAACCCCAAAGATAGGTATGGACCTTGAGCTAGGAAAAATCACATAATGTGTGCACAATGCGGCACAACGAGCAAACCCTAGACAAATCTTGTGGTTACACGGCAGTCACTGACAGTGTCTGACTGAATGAGCAGGGGAAATCAATGCTCACCCTAGGGAATTGTGCTGTAACTACCGTACAACAAAGTTTGAGCGAACCTCTAGAGTGGAATGTACAAGCACACCTGGCACCTGCCTAGTATACGGCAAAAAATGATTTTGCCCTCTTGGTATACAGCTGTTTCAAAACAGCAAAATATGGTGTATGTGCGTTCTTCTACAGTGCACAGAAACCAGGCATGGCACAAACAAATGCTAACAAGTCAATAACAGGGCCGAGGAGCAATGATGAAATACGCAACTTTGGCGATTGAAAAGAAGCTGAAGTTATTCCATGTCACGCATCTGCTGCTAATTGTACATACAGCTAATGAACACAGAACTTCTCTGTTGCGCAGCAACACAGATATAAGCTGAACCCCAGCAGTTGAGCTGTAGCAGGGAGGTGCAGGGACAATATTTAGAGAGAGCAAGGATATGTGAGAGTGACTGTTGTCAAGACTTAGCGCCTCCTCTCCTCATACCGCTCTGGATCAAGCGCATTGCGCATTCCCAGAAGCGTAACCCTGGTAGCAGCAGCTGCAGCAGAAGCTGGTGCAGCAATAGCCCCAGGGGCATTTCGTATCGCTCTCACAACTGCTGTGGCAACTCCTTCACCCTCCCTGACACTCTTTACTGGGCTGTATACTAAAGCTGAGGCGGCTGACTCAAACCCTGAGCTGAGTCCCATAGCTGCCTGTTTCAACCCTTCCTTGAACCCTGCAGGGTGTTCTGACCCTTGCCCTGACCCGCCCCTCAAGACAAAGTCGGCCCCCCCTGCCACACTAGCTCCCAGCCCTAGGGCTTCTAGGGTTATAGCCCTAGCTAGGGTTGTCACCCCACGCCTTAGCTGACGAGTCAGAGGGACCTCTGAAGAAGAGGAAGTAAAGCTGCTGTTGTTGGAATTACTGCGTAATTGGTCGGCTGGAATGGTAATTAGCTGTTTGGCTGCCCAACCAACTCTGCACAAACTTCTGACTGGCGCTACTCCGACCACAAACTTGTGTACCTGCAATAGTGCTTGGGTTCAGATGGCAAATGTAATGGTGTTTGGATCTTGTGCCAAGCAGGAGCATTTGCAGACCTGAAAGGAGTGAAAGTCATGCTTAAATGTTCCCAAACAGAGCAATTCTTGTGTGAAAACATGTGAAGTCATCCCTATGCAATGCAATCTCACTGCAAGGGAACAGTACTGCACTTGCAAAGCATCCATTTTGGCAAAGTGCAGTTAGACTGTTTGTCTGACAACAGGCAAGACAACAACATTGAATGCTCCATGCAGCTGTCAAGAGAAAGGACTTGGTGCTAGGGTTGAATCAGCAGCCATACCTGGGATGTAGCAATATCCTGCAGATACACATTGCCCACTGCACTGGCCAGGGCACCCAACCCCTGCACCCCTGTTGCCTTCACCTGAAGAAGAACGGTGGAGCACCGTCAGTTCACAAGCCGAGAAAAACTGATTGCCTGAGACTGACTAATGAAGCTGCATGTGAGCAAAATGTGTGAGACTCACTTCCCTCCATGCTCAATGTAAATGGCTTAGGATTGCACAGGACCAAACTGGTTGGGGACATTTAGTTGCTCCATAGCTGGACCTGCTGAGCCTGTCTAGCACACGTTTAGATAGAGAGCATGAGTCAATGAGATGATGGGCAAGCAGAACTTGGTGGGCATGAGACCGGGTCTTTGCATACCCCAGGACGGGCCTTCCCTGCACCTCTGAGGCCTTCACCTGAACAAAGGATGCATCATGGTGTTGTGAATGCTAGTGACAACAATGATAACAACAATGATAGGAGCGATGGAGAAGAGAAATTCCAGACTGCACTGGCCAATGGACCCAGCCTCTACACCACTCTGGCTTTCAACAGAAGAAGAACAGAGTGACATGTTTTAGGGATGCTATGTGACAGATGCATGAACAACAAAGCTAACAGCTTTATACTGTCGCAATAAGGTAGTTGACCAACAGCACAAAAGAGGTTGTGGTATATACGCAAGCTAGCTGCTCTACACGGGGTGAGTTTAGCTTTACGCCGCCCCAGGGGACTAAATTCAGCACTTCCACAAAGCTTTCACACCTGGAAGCTGCCACATGAAATTGGCATGGCTCACAGTCAATCATACAGACTATGGTGTGTGACTGTGTTAGTGTAGGCTTTACCTGGGGTAAGTCCAGCTTTACGCCGCCCCACGGAACTAAATTCAAAACTTCCACAAAACTGCCAGACCTCAACGCTGCTGCGTCAACTCGCCTTGGTTGATAGTCGATCACAATGCTGAAAGCTTGAACCTCAACCTTTTGTAGGAAGGGAGAAGCACCTGTGCAAACAAACAACAGATCACTGTCAGGGTGTGATCAAAAAGCAACAATCTGTGATCTCTACTGTGATGCTGAGAGCTTTACTCTCAACCTTTTGAAGACATGGAGAGGCACCTGTGCAGACAAACAACAATGTGTTATTGTTAAGCCAGCAAATGCAGCATGTTTGGAGGTCAATCACAGTGCTGGTACAGTGAATTTCCTTTGTAACAATTGCTGTAGTTCCCAAAAACTTTGTCCAAATTGTCCTTACTCAGAAGTGCCACTGCAGTCGGAACGCAGTTACTGGTTACAAATTGTGTTGTCCTTACATTGAGCATGTCCTTACATCAAGTCTCACAAAGAGAAGTTCCTGTAGCTTGAGTCCTGACTTTCTGAGCCATAAGAGAAGGACCTGTGCAGGGAAGTAGCATATCAAGTTGACCTCTCATTTGCAACGCTATTAAGATGTGACCAGGGCGCTGAGCCCTCATTCAATGCAATGCAGATATGTTGCACGCACTGCAGATATGTTGCATGCAATGCTGATATGTTGCATGCAATGCTGATATGTTGCATGCAATGCTGATATGTTGCATGCAATGCAGATATGTTGCATGCAATGCTGAAATGTTGCATGCAATGCAGATATGTTGCATGCAATGCTGAAATGTTGCATGCAATGCTGAAATGTTGCATGCAATGCAGATACGCAGCACAGGGTTAGTCAGCAAGAGGAAAACACCTTGTGCGCAACACGTACAACCACCTTGCTCACAATGACACCAAAAGGAGACTGATTTTCAAGCTGACCTGAAAACAGAAAGCTGTGAAAGACATTACCTTCAGACTCTTGTACTGTATCAGTGACTGCTGTCCCCGCAGTTGCGTCAGCAGAAGCTTCTTTGGTGGCTGCAGTGTCAGATGTTGCAAAGAAGCTTTGCAAGAAGGCAACCATGGTCTGGTCAATGCGTAAGCGCAGGGGTAACAGCGCAACTGACAAGCGGTACTCTTCTTCCTGCTGAGATTGACTCACGCCATCTGGTCGCACAGCTTCCAGCTCCATCTGCAAGCATTAGTCAGGGTGAGGCATGGTGGCAAAGTTGCATGTGTGCGTCAACAACACAGCTGTGTTGACAGGAGTCAGGATGGGTATCATTCATGATGAAGCAGCAAGCGGCAAGCACCAAATATCACAGAGTTGAGCTTTTTCCGAGGTGGCAATTGAAGAGACTGACTGACCTACATCTGTCACCTGCAGCAACAAATTGATGCCCGCACAACAGGCATGACATGCAAAGAGGATTGGCGACAGCCAGATCAAGCTGGGCTGCAGCAACATCTTAATGTAAGGGTGGAGATTATGCATGAGACCCCAAAAAGAAATGCAGAAGTGACTGCAATGTTCTGCTACACGGCCTTCTTTGGCTTTGGCACATGCAAAACGCTGAAGGTGGAAAAATGATGCATTGCTGCAAACATGACTGAGTGACGGAGAAAAGAGAGATTGTGTGTGGTTTCCACCAAAGTGCAACTTGTGGAGAAATTTCACCTGAAACATGACAGCTGCCGGGTCTCTAGGAGTACGAGCCATGAAATGGTAGCCCAACATGCGGCGCCATCTCGGCGGCTTCCCACCACTCTTCTTGACATGATCACGCACCTGCAGCATGGACAGACCATTTGTTTGCAGTTAGTGTCAGATGCTGATGCCATCTGGAAGACAGATAATGGTAACGCAGTTTGCATTGACACGCAATGACTGCTGCCCTAATAGCCCAAATAGCTACTGCCCTGTCACAGAATTTAAATGAAAACCTATGTCTGCCTGATTCCTGACTAGCTGTGATGTATTCAAGTCATTGTGCTTTGCGTTGCCAAATTGCATAGCTTGAATGTGCCGACTTGCATAGCTTGCATCATAGTACAAACTGTTTGTGATGCTGCTTGGCCAGAAGTCAAAAAACAAGAATTGAGTGATGACCATCTGAGATTTCACCTCAAGCTGGTGTATACTAAATGCTAGTCGCCAGGCATAGGGGCTCCCTTGAGGCTGGAAGGAATCTAGCTGAAGGCAAACTCCCTCCAAATCCACCTCCAGCCGCCCGTTGTTGGGCTCAGCCTGCTGGGCATGACCTGCATTTCCCGCTCAAACTTGAAAAAAGCACAGCGCAGCTTTGGAAACAGGACTTCCACCTTGCTGGATTGGGAGAAAAGGGGTTTGTGACAAGCGGCCACTTGTCACGACACAGCTTGCACACAAAACAAAAGTGACCCTTCAAAAGTCTCCCTTGAAGAAAAGCACATTAGGGACCTGTGAAAACTTGCTGGTTATCATATGCTGGCTGCAACTGATGTCAAATGGTTCAGGACAGCACAGGATTGAACTGGTTGAAATCAGTTGATTGCTCCAGAACGTACCTACCTGGGCCTGCTGAGCCTGTCTAGCACATGTTCAGAATGAGTGAATGAAAGGATGCCGATGTCATGACATTGCCTAGCATCAAGCACAGCTGAACTGATGCAAGCAACAAGCCGTGCCCCATATAGTCGAACACTGCTTGACGTAATGCACTGCTGACCAGCCTTCGATAACATTCTGGCAATATACCTGGCAACTGGTGCTGATTTTCTTCCTGACTCAGGGTGATCAGCAGCTTCAGATTCTGGCAAATCAGGCGGGATTGGGGTGTAGGGTAGTCTGGCGGGAGGGCTCCTAGGGCTCCAGACCCTGTGGCTGACCCATAGGTGCCCTGATTTCCTGGAGATGGCAGTTGTACATAGTCCTCGTGCATGGTGGGGGCATTTCCAGCAGGACTGTTTGGGTCGCCAAACCTGTAGACAGTAGGAGAATCAATGCTCCGTGTTATGTTGACCTGACAGCATAGTCAACATGCATGCAACACATACAAACGCTGTATGTGTGAACAGCAAATGCATTTTCTTGTTACTCAGCTCAGGACGCATTTGCAAACAGCTGAAGCTAGTACGTGAGTGATGCTGCTGTTGCTATGCTGTAGAAACCGTGTTGATGCATCGCCGTCCAAATTCCTGATGGCTGTCATGCAAGCAACATTGCCTTTCACCGTCATTCGGTGCTTGCTAGCAAGCTCCCACATTCCTGCTGAGGGCATATGCTTGTGGACTATGTGCGCCAATGACTGGTCAATGGACCACAAATTGAACCGAAATACCAAGCCGAATATAATGGTGCTGGTGCAAAGAATGCTTGCCAGACGCCTTTCTGTGCACTGCTTGGCTCTCTCTGCCATTGTTCAGAAATCTGACTTGGATGGCAAAATGAGACATACATGGTATGATTGAGCAATCAACATCACATAGGCCGAACAAAGCACACATGTAAAAGTGCTTTTCAGCAGCTTCTTTTGCAATCTGTAGGGTTGTGAATTTGATGAGCACGTATTAAATGATGCTGATGGAAGGAAAACTTGCCAGGCGCCTTTTTCTTCACTAGTTGGCTCTCCCACCCATTCCTCTGACACCTCACTGGACGGCAGAATATGCGATATATGTTGGATGTTTGAAGACCCATAAAGCACACAGGCCAATAAGACACGCAACCTGTGCACGTCCATTGCTTGTGTTGCACCTGACAGGGACATGGCACAGAAAAGGCAATGAAGTGCTGTTGGTGGAAAGAGTGCTTGCCAGACGCCCTTCTCTTCATGGCTTGGCTCTCCCTCCCAATCCTCAGAAACTTCACTGGACGGCAGATTGGGACATACGTAGTCCTCACGCACCGCTGGGGCACTGCCACTATGCATCCTCAATACTGCCTGAAAGGATTTGACAAGGTCAAAAAGTATAATTTGTCGTATCACTGTCAGAAACTTCACTAGACAACAGATCGGGACACATGTCATCCTCCTGAGCCAAGGGGTGCACTACTAGTATGCATTCTTGACACCTCCTGCAAGCCAGTATTGCACTTTTGGGCGTATGTTGTACATAGTCACTGTCAAATCAAGTTGTGTAGAGTTGCTGTCAGACCAAGGCAATGAGGCGACCACTGCTTTTGCTATGCATGATCCTCATGAAGTGGGGTGGCGCTGAAACTCTGTATTCTTACACCACCTGGCAGACAGCAAAACGAGTCAAAAAGACATGTTGCAGGATTGTGAGCAAAGGTTGCACTGGATGGCAGTTTGAGGCGCACATAGGCCTCACAAACGGCAGGTGCACTGCCAATGTGTGGCCTTGATACCGCCTGGAAGCAAATTTTGCATCTTCAAGTGTGTGTTTCTAGCAAGCTCAGAAGCAAAAGCTGCAGGATTGCCATCACACAGTGCTTTACTAGATGGCAGATTGTGACACACACAGTCCTCTTTGACTGATGCTGCACTGCCACTGTGCGACCTTAACACTGCCTGAAAGCAATTTTTGCAACGCTAAGAGTTTGTTTCTGACAAACTCAGAATAAAGCTGCAGGATTGCCATCACAGAGTTCTTCACTTGATGGCAGACTGGGACACACATAGTCCTCTTTGACTGCAGGCGCCAAGCCACTATGCGTTCTTAACACTGCCAGAATGCAGTAATGACACTTTTGAACGCATGGTGTCTGGTCAATGAGGCAACAAGGTAGCCACTCGTGTTGCCATACATGGCTCTACACACTTTGCAGAGATCTTTTGCCACCAAATGCCCTTGTGGCAAAAGGTCTATACCGCCTATAAGCAACTTTGGCATCTTTCAGTTTGCGCATTCGCTGTAATTGAGATCAGCAAACTATCCACTTCTGTTGGCAGCCATAATTTTTCTGCAGTATGAGTGCATTTCTGACACCACCTGGCATCAAATTGACACTTCTGAGTGCATAGGGTGTTTCCTTGAAGCCCCTTTTGTCCTACTTAAGGCATATAAATTGACAAGCCACCTCAAGAAGTGGTATAACTGCTTCAATGCAAGACCACAGCATTGCTGAGATCATAGAGTGATTGCAGGAGAGTATCGTCAAGCTTGTGATCCAGAACATATCATATTGCAGGATTGGCGTGGTCTGCAAAATGACTGAGCAAGTACGCCATGCACAGACACTAAAGGTGTGTGCAATGTGCATTTTGCTGACTGAGATAGCTATCATGAGGACTCTGTGGTGCTTGCTTGTCTGATCCGCTTCCGCCTCAACAATGCCAAGTCTGTGATGAAAACAGTCACATGCAAAAATAAAAATTGTGACAGAGTTTTTCATTCTTGCTTGCTTGATCTATTTCAAAATTCACCTCACTGATGCTTGACCCCAAATCTGGGATGATATTATTGACAGCAAAAAACAAATCTTGTGATGGTTGCTTGCCTGATCTGCTTGTGGATCCACCTCAATGATGCTTGACGCCAAATCTAGCTGTTCTGGCGGGAACCAGCCTCCCTCCAAAAACACAGAAGCTGCCGGCATATTCTGACCCCTGCAGTCAAGAAGAAAACAGCTGCTGACAGACTCTGACAAACCTTTCACAGTCTTTGAGGACATTTGTTGCTCAGCACGAGCAGAGTAGTCACTAAAAGCACAGAAACCTTTGGCATGTTCTGACCCCTGCACATAACCACACAGCTTGATCCTGGACAGAATGAAGATAGTCACAAAATTTGACGAAAGGCCTCCTTTCAACACCAGAGCTGCATGCGTGAGATCTGTCGCCCAGTCAGGCGTTTGTATGTTGAAACCACTTCATGCAAGATTTAGACCTTGCGCAAATTTGGACAATTTGAAAAACCACCAGTGGAGAGGGACATTGCGATAGGACTGTTTGACTAGGCTCACCTCTTAAAGGCATCTTCTTGCACCCCCTCCATGATTTTGAGGGACCCCCCCTGACCCTCCCTGTGCCATTCCACCACCCCAGCTTCAGAGTCCTGCCGCCCATGTGACCTGTCCCCATGAGCCTGATTTAGGTCAGGATCTTGCCTGGATGATCCCGCTGAGCTTGATTGATTCTTGGAACTGGAGGGAGCCTGGTTGGGCTTGGCTGTCCACTGGCTGACTAAAGAGGTGAGCAATCGCATCTGAGTCTTTGTCAATGCAAGATTGAGACGCTGATTACTGATGTGAGTCTGAGAAAAATCATCATCTGAATGAGCAACTGGTTTCAGAACTATCTCAAGCTGCTTTTCTTGAAGGACTAAAGAATAGCCTGCATTGGCTAGCTGCATGCCAGGAATGTGTTTGCGATGATGTGATGACCAAGCACCCTGTCGTAATGCTGACTCAGCACAGTGCAACCCCAGGCACTGGAGCAAGATCCTTTGATCTTCTTTTCCAGGGTGCATCTGCCACAACAGTCCTGCCAGGGTTATGACGGCTGAAACCTGTGACAGATTGGACCCTGAATTTTTGCTGCTGTCAGCATGCTGAGCATGCTGGGCACGCTGAGCATGCTGCGGTGTTTGATTTGGTTCTGCAGGCTCATAGCGCAGCGCAACATCTTGAAGTGCAACACTCCAACTGGTGGCTGGGGGGTCAGGGGGGGTAGCATTGCCAGCCCCCTCATATCCCCCCATCACAAAAAAGCCCGCCAAATCTGTCAGCCATGGGAGCATCAAGTTCCCGCCATCTGTGGCAAAAGTAGCCCCAACAATCAGGACTGACGAAATTGCCTCCAAATCTGCTAGGGTTGGCGTCTGGCCTGCCTTGGATTGCACAAGTCTACTGGTCTCTAAACTGAATGGCCTGCAGCAGTGACGTCCATATCAACACATGTGAGTGTCCCACATCAGCAGCAGCAGCAGCAGCAGCAGCAGCAGCAGCAGCAGCAGCAGCAGCAGCAGCGGCGTCAGAACTGCACACCAGCAGCAGTAGTACCATCAGCATTGTTGTCACAGCATGTCAGGTTTTGCAATATATTCATAGCTCATGTCTATAGCACTTTGTACCTGCTTATATGTCAAAACGGCAGCTTGAGCGCCAGCTGAACATGAAGCTGTTGTTTTAAGGCTGCTACTCTTGACCCAACACTTGGCGACAGATCCCTGATTTCCACTCAAAATGGATGTTGAAAACAGATTTGAGCCAAGTTGCTATACCTTGTGACTTGCCAGAACTCAATAGCAGGCTGCAGGCCTAAAGGAGAAGAAGAGACGCCACCAGCAGGGCTATGCAGCACACAGCCTCTGTCTTGGCCCTCCACAGAAGAAGAAGTAGAGGGGGAAGAAGCAGACCCAGGGCAGTGCAGCAAACAGCCCCTGTCTTGGCCCCCAGTGAGAGTCACCCCCTCTGCATGAATGCGTAAAGCCCCTGCATCCATTTTGCCACCCAGGCTGCTGATGTTGCAGATCCGTACATCTTCTGCTGTAATGCCAAAACGTGTATCTTGCCCAGTAGGTAACGCCTGCATACACTGTCATGGAGTCTGTTCACCTTCAAACTACATGGCACTGTGACTGGCAAAGCAAAACTGACAGTCAGTCTCTCACAAAGTACATCTTAAGCACAGATGCCAAGAGATGCATCTTGCCTAGGATTGCTTATATGCAGCATGCTGAAACATGCACCTATGAGTGTACCAGGGACTTTTGCTTGGAGCAGGACCAGCAGTGACAATAATGGTGGCAACAACAGAGTCACAACCATGTGACTTTGCATGGTCACGTGGTCACAACCATGTTTGACATGCATGGTCACGCTGCACGACCATGTGAGTTTGTGTAACCTGACTTCAAAAACTGAGCTGGGTTCTTGCTGCCTTTGAAAGCTCTGACGCAACGGCTGTTGCACATGCTCGCAGCAGGTCAGACACTCAAAACATAGCAGAAATGGTCCAAGTTTCAAGCAGCTACAACTGTTCCGTGGTTGCATCTTCATGTTTTTGATAATCAAAAGAAGCCTTTCAATCTTGGGCGCTGCATGCTGGCAGTGAAAGTTCCAAAACAACACCTGCAGTCAGGACCTGACATACTGTCTGCACAGAACTTGACAGCATGAGAACTTGCATGTCGGAAACTCCGCTGTCCGACTGTGACAAATTGCAAATATGCAAAAGTGTATCTTACCTTAGCATTTTGCTTCAATGCAAGCTCAATGCCGCATTCCAATAGCATGGATACTTGCATTGGTGTGAGCTCCTCAGCTGACTCATACTGTTGACTCGCCAGGCGTGACTCATTCTGCCATGCATTTATGGCACCAGCTAACCCTAGCAAAGCTGCCAGATCAGCCTGCACATGCACTCCATCAATCAATCAATAGAATATACAGTCTGGCGCAGGGAGCCACATGTGAATTATCAGACTTTGTGGCTTAAAAGCACAGGTGAACACCATAAGGTGGTCGCACATCCATGTTACATGAAAGTGAAGCTTTTGCAGCAATGATTGACAGCCACTATGCAGCAACAGAGCAACACCACCTGCACTAAGTTGCCAGGCAAACTGTGTTTGCCGAACAGTCCATCACCATACTCCATACATGTCAGTGATTGATACCGTAACATGCTTGCGTAGTGGGTGTTACGTATCGGCGCCAACATATTGCGTGTTGCGCATTGCAATTCCACAAGTTGCACTGCACCTCAGTGATTCATACTTCCAAATCCTGCGTATTGCGTGTTGACAGTTATGTATGGTGATTCACTGTTGCCAACCCACCTTGCACGTGGCAACAACATCTTCACATTTGAGCAGTCAAAACATCTAAAGATGGCAAGCAAGTGTCTATTCACGATAAAGCATCAAGCAGGATCAGCAACACTCAGGAATGAATGCTGACCTGGCAGAGCTCAGCATGTATCTTTGGAGCCCTCAGGTGAACTCTCATCCCGGAAGCTGCCACAGCAGCTTCTTGCATGTGTGCACCATCTACATGTGAACCTCTGCTCATGCCTGCAATCCCAGCAGCTTTTTTTTTTTTTTTTTTTTTTTTTTTTTNNTTTTTTTTTTTTTTTTTTTTTTTACATCAGGACTCAACCCTAGCACGCTGCATTCCATGTGCAGTGACTTGCGCAACTGGTGGTTGTAATAGTCAAGACACCTATGTATGTGGCACCAGCTTGTATGTGGTGCAGCATGGATTACTAGTCACAGATGCAAGCTGTTCAGCATGTTGTATGGCGACCCAATACAAAGAGCTGCCACAGCAGTTTCTTGCATGTAGGCGCCATCTACACCAGAACCTTGGCTTAGGCCTACATCATCAGCAGTCATGTGCAAGCAGACAAGCTGGAAATAGATGGGTCTTGACTTGATCAGAAATCAAAGAGGCCCAGGCGCGCATTACCTGATGCAACAAGGCAACAGTGATGTCAGATGAGGGGGCCATGTCGCAATACAGTAAACTCTCTTTGTAACGACTGCTTTGGTTACCAAGAAACTTATTCTTACATCAAATTGTCCTTACTCAGAGGGACCAGTGCAGTCAGAATGCAGTAATTGGTTACCAATGGCGTTGTCCTTACATCAAGTGTCCTTACAAAGAAAGTTTACTGTATGCTACCTTGCTGGTGACTGGAACCATGCTCCTGTGTTGCCTCCCAAACCATGTCCACCAAATGAGGAGACGCAGCCCTGCCAGGCGTCAACACCACATTGGCTGAGAGCCCTGTGTGACCTCTGAGCGCTGAGTCTTGAGCAATGAGTGCTGCCCTCTGGGCACCATGTGATGCTGATTCTTCAGCTTCTGGCAAAACTTCCAGTATACAGTGAGCCTGCACCCATGCGCACACAAATACAAAACCCAACAAACGGTAGCCCTTATTGAAAATTCCTTGTGCTGGAAAACTGCCTGTCAAATTGGCGCCAGAGATTACATCAGAGCCACAAGTGTGCATTGCTGCATAGCCACGTGCATTCCATTGACAACAGGAAAAGCTCAAGCATAACAAAGGTGTCACTCTCCACATGCTTCAGCCTAGTCAGCATAAGCAAAATGGTCCGCATGATGTTGGATTCTTCCCCAGAAAGATCCAATGCAGCCTCAGCACAAGGCGTGCACAATTACTGTCTGTGGCTCCATATGCTGTGCTGTGTTGTGGGTTGTGTGCTGCATCATGTGGTGTGGTGTGGTGTGGTGTGGTGTGGTGTGGTGTGGTGTGGTGTGGTGTGGTGTGGTGTGACTCGTATCTATTTCGTTCCTGACAAATGTTTCAACATACATCTGTTCTGCATGCAGATTTGCTGAGACTTTGATGATGTCATACCTGCAAATTTGCATTGGGAATGCCAATTTGCTGTGATTCCTCTGTAGCACTGCCAATTAGATACATCTTGGCACGGCCAATTGACAATTGACCCTCCCACATATCTGAGGGTTTGCTTCCTGCCGAATTTGACCCATGACCCCTTGGCTGCTTTTGAGGGTGGTTTTGCAGGGTGAGCATTGACCCCGAAAACGCATCTTTCTGTGCCTGCAAGCATTTTGAGTGTTTCAAGGTGAGAAGGCAAAACTCATTAGATCCCAGAAGCAGAGCATTGAGCTGGCTGTTCCAGTCCATGTGCACTAGCTGATTGGATTTCTTGTTTGTGGAGTAGCAATGCAATCTTGAACGCAGCTGAGTCCATGCAGATGCCAAGCACAAGTTCTGATGAAGGATCACAGCTTCTGAAACAGTCTAAGTTGAGGCAGGGCAGGGCAGGGCAGGGCAGGGCAGGGCAGGGCAGGGCAGAGCAGTGCAAGAATCCTGGTCACCTTAGACTGTGCCACAGCAAAAAGGTCAATTGCCATGTAGCTCCTGCCATGACCAGGAATTGAACCAATGCCCATTCGTGAAGCAGGAAGAAGAATCACAACGCAAATGTGTGGGGCTTGAACAGCCACTTGCAAAGGACTGGTATTCTCCTGTTTGGCTACCGGATTAGGGCCAACTCCTTTGAGGTTTCTGTGGTCTTGCAAGATGCTGTCAATGCCGCTGCTGACTTGCTCTGACATGGTGTGGCTCATGTCATCAGCTGATCTGCAGTTCACACACCAAAGATGTCAGTCCAAGCCCACTTGAAAAGCAATAACAAAGAATCACAACACAGATGTGAGGCGCCTCAACAACCACTTTCACAGGACTGCCATCCTCTCCTAAGACAACAGCTCTCAAGATTGGGCCATTTGCTCCAATCTTTCTATGTTCCTGCAAGATGCTGTCAATGCCACTGCTGACTTGCTCTGACGTGGTAGTCCACGCCATCAGCTGATCTGCAGTTTACACACCAAAAAGGTGAGTCCAAGCCTGTTTGAGGAGCAGGAAGAAGGAGCACAAAACAAGTGTCAGGGGCGTCAACAGCCAACTGCACAGGACTTCTATTCTCTCCTTGGGCAACAGCTGTCGCATTTGGCATGAGGTTTTCAATGTGTCTGTGGTGTTGCAAGATGCTGTCAATTCCGCTGTTGACATGCTCTGAGACAGCATGGTCTACGACATCACACAATCTGCAATTCACACAGCAAACATTTGTCAGAGAAGCTGCCTGGGCCACTGTCTTTGACGTGTCTGTGGTCTTGCAAGGTGCTGTTGATACTGCTGCCGACACACGCTGAAATGCTATGCTTGCTTCATCGGCCAAGTTGCAGTCCACACACCAATTCCCATAAGTTTCTTTACATGACATCAAAAACCAGGTGCTGCTGCAACAATATTGACCAATACACGGGTGCTGTTATTGGCATATCCTGCTCAGTGATGTAGTCATCAACGCGCTTAATTAGCCAACCTCACAGCATACCTCAGAAAGGACAGGAGTATCGCTGCTACCACTTGGAGTGTCCGCAGTGAACCTGTGCTACTTCTGAAGGTGCTGATTGGTTGTCAGGCAGAAAAGCTTTCCTGACACCTTGAACTAATGTTCTGCTAACAACAGGCTCACAACACGCCTGAGAGTGGCACATTCAAGCACGTCAAGCTCAACTTTATCACATGCTGACCACACAACAGTTATGTAGGCTCTTGACAACCCACAGACATACATTTCAGATTCCTGTGAGGAATATCTATGACTGGCACAACACAATCAGTAAGTGCACACTGATCACATACTGGCTCACAAAAATATGCAGACTGACCTTTCAGCTTCCTCTGCATCATTTGGTGCAACAGTCAATGGCTGAAAGAAGCCTTGCAACCGCTGTAAGAACGGCAAACTCAGCCAAACAGTGGACGGCCGCAGCTGCATGCTGGCCACAACTGTGGCGGAAGTGCCACTGCCAGCAGCACTGGAGGCAGCATGGCGGCCAGCAGTGGCCTGCCGGGCTGTGGCTGGTGAAGAAGAGGAGGTGATGCTGGTGGGGGTTTGCTGGGGGGGTTGCAGGTGGGCGGAGAGGGTTAAGCTTGGGGTGACCCCATCTGCCTTGCGGGCACTGCTGCCAGCACAGAAGACTGGCCACACCTTCAAAAGTCATCTCCAATAGATTACAACGCAGATATACTTATTGTTACTGGCAGCTTCCACACCTGTCCCAAACCCTAACCTTACTACAGGCAGGCAGGCAGGCAGGCAGGCAGGCAGGCAGGCAGGCACCTGCTCCATGCAAAAAGCTGACTGCAGCAGAATGCTTAACACACAGTAAGAATGCCACAGCCATGCAATGCTGCAGGCTAGTGCGCAATGCTCTCGCATAAAGATCCATTGAAACAGGATATCATTGTGAGCTGATCCTTTCTGTCATGAAGCTGATCAGCATGTGTAACAAGATTGCGTCATGCATTTGCCATGATGCTGTGTCATCACCGCATTGAGCAACCTAGCAGCAGCAGGATGCACTCTTGTTGTATGAGATTGTTGTCACATGCAGTGTTAGCACGATTAGCCTGCAGCGTATCATGAACTTGACCAGCATATGTAGCAAGAGTGCGTCATGCTTTTGCTATATTGCTGTGTCATCAAGGACGCATTTAGCAAGACAGCACCAGCAGGAAGCGCTCTTGCTAAATATGCTGGTCAAATCATTATACAGTCAAGGCTTAGTACGCCAACACTGGACGTGACAATGATCTCACATGATGACAGGGAACACGTGCTCACTCTGCTCAAAAGGCATAAGAGGACTGACAGTCACTGTCCCTGAAGAATCACATGGATTAGATAACAAACCTAAATCCACCCTGCAGAGAGCACTAGGTAGGAGAAGCAAAACACACTCCTGCTGTGCATACTGGCCAGCTTTGCGGCAGTTAAAAGCACAGAACCCACGTGAGAATTGAAACCCTTTAAAGCTTTCACCTGACTCTGTGGCTGTGAAGCAGCAGCAAACTGACTGGCGCCAGAGTTTGAATTGGTGACGTAATGCAAGCTGGATGTGCTCATGTAGGATGAGCTGGCAAGCTGACTCAGCGTACTGCTGTAAAGAGATTGCATTACAGGTAAGGGCGAAACTCCAGTGAAGGAGGGCACCGGCCTTGTGCCCTGGGGAATAGGTGGAAGCAGGTCTGTCACCCTTGTGACCTGCAGCAAGTATGGTTTGATGTGAGGCCCCGATACCCTACACCAGGGCTGACAATTGTGACCTTGACTGTACCTTGTCTGAGCACATGGCATGGGCAAACTGTCATTGACGATGTACAATGTTGAACCCATGATTTTGAAGCCGAATTGATACAAAGCAGAGATGAATGTATGATTTTCAGGCCGACTCGAACTGATGCAGATTGCGCATTGGGCTCATCAGATGACAGCAAGAACTTGATATTGGAATGAACTTAGACATTGAGGTTCATGCAAAACTTCGCAGCATGTAATGTGACGCAACCATGCTGGGTCAGCATGTGTGACGTCTTAAAGCCACAACAGCATGACACAGCAAAACAGGAACAAGATGCCTCTGATTTCACACTGATTGCCGCAAAAGTGGCGACATGCATAGTCTCAAACGTCACTGCTGCTATGTTGTAACAGACTGTTGGAGTATTTATGCATTGTTGTGGCAGGCATGACAGCTGCAAAAGCACTTGCTGACCACTTGTCATCAAACACAGCAGCAGCAGCAGCAGCAGCAGCAGCAGCACCGCCACCGCCACCGCCACCAGCACCGACAGCAGCAAGTGCATGAAAGTGCATAACGTCACCACAGCAAGGGTAGCAGCTGCTGGAGCAGCTTCAAGACCAGATACAGGTAGGTGCTCAGCGCACTCAAGGCGGAGTACTGACAAACCCCAAAGCATTACCTCAGCAAGGGTAGCAGCTGCTGGAGCAGCTTCTAGACCAGACACAGGGAGGTGCTCAGCGCATTCCAGACGGTGCAATGACAAATCACACAGCATTGCTCCGTCGTTGGAACCTTTGACACGCATGGACAGGTCGCCCAGTTCCAGGCAGCAGCGGGGTTGGTCTTCAGATGAGGCTGCAAAATCCTGCACCATTCCATGATCTTTTAGCAAGGTCTAGGGGCCTTGATTTTGAGAGTTTGGCCGAAAGGCAGATGTTCCTGAGACAGCTAAAGCCATCCTTGTTGAGACAAAATGATTGAATGCCATGGCTTTGCAGATTGACAACGGTTCACACCACTGCAACTGGTATTCAAATGATGCTGCACCAGCAAGCAAGGACTTGTGAGCGCTCAGGTCATGGGTCAGGGATGAGGGTCTAGGGCAGACTATTGTCAGCAGTTGCCGCAAGCTTGTGTCACACAAGCATGAGCTACTTTGTCGCTGCGACCTTAGCTTGAAGAACTTGAATGGCGAAGAAACTTTTTGCAAATGCAATGCGACTTTCTCCTGCTGATATCATCATAATTGGTACTCATTTGAATGCAGATATGGTTTGGCCCATGTTGTCGCCAACCTGATATTTGCAGCATTGCTCTTGACAGGAAAACCAGCATTGGTTTCATGACACCTTTGCAGTGTAGCATGTCTCTCTCATAGCACACTCAAACAGCTTTAGCACACAGTTTGCAACACAAGTAGATTAGAGCTTTCTATCTATTCCAGTACTGAGGTTGCATGAGGCTTGCCTGGTGTCTTGCAAAGTCTTCTTCTTCAGGATACCAAAGCACTAGAGAAGCTTCGCTGCATTGGGCTCGCAGCTCCCACCCCAGGGGACCCCCTTGCTCTAATTTCGGGTTCCCTTCTTGTTGCTGTGAACTTGTTCTGCCATTTGTGGGTCCTGCTAGGGTCTCTGAGGGTTTCTGACTGTGACTAACAGAAGAAGCGGGAGGCAGCTGCTGACTGGACCCTAGGGATGCAGAGGTAGCTGACAGGAAGCTGTTGAAGGTTGTCCTCATGCTGCCCATCATGCTTTGCGCGTCATGAAATGCTATGCTGTCTGAGTTTGAATACGCTGCAGGATCAGGCGCCCCAGGGACATGATAAGAATTGGCGGGCACGGGAGCTGTGGCAGAATTCCATGAGAAAGCATCTGCCACGTCTTGCGCCAGCTGTTCACAATTTGGCAAAAGGGCGCTTTCAACATAGCTCCTGGCTCCCGCCACAAAGCCAGGCTCCTGCTGTGCTGAGCTTTCCCGCCCAGACCCAGCTTTCCCGCCATCGTGCTGGGCATGCTGTGAGGCCTCATTCAAACACTGCGCCACTTTGTTGAGCAACGGCAAATGATGGGGATGCAACTGAATTTGGAAAGGGTCCAGCTCTAGGTCAACAGCAATTTGGGGGTGAATTTGCTGTAGATTGCGCCAATTCAGCTGAATAGTCACATGACCTGAGCACCCAAGGCCATTGCTGCTGCAGATGACTACAAACCTGCACAATCAGTCAGCTTCTATGTCAGACATCTGCACGGGAAGTTTGGAACACATTATTGCATCTGAGATGTGAATGCCAATGTCTGGGTTCGAGCAATCGGCCAAACTATTCAAACGTGGTGTCACAGCTAGTAGCAGCATAATGCTTGCCTACATCTTCTGAGACAATTGATACAGATGCAATCCTGAA
Organism: Trebouxia sp. TZW2008; assembly: GCA_002118135.1. Lineage (NCBI taxonomy): Eukaryota > Viridiplantae > Chlorophyta > Trebouxiophyceae > Trebouxiales > Trebouxiaceae > Trebouxia > Trebouxia sp. TZW2008. The sequence continues at coordinate 72,428 of BDIU01000224.1, read as the reverse complement.
CAGCTTTTCCATGCGCATTGTCATGACAGCTTCAGGCCACACAAAATTCATATGATTGGGAAACTTGTGATTATGACTATGTGAACAACGCTTGCAATGAGGACTTGGCCAAAAAATGTAGTGTGTACAATGACACGACATGCCTGTTGTCATCTGCTGTACTGCTCCCTGAGTCAAGCTCAGTCTTGGCGGGAGCCACGTTGACAGCTTCCCGCTCAAACTCAGGCATGCCAGTTCCCGCCAAATCTGCTGCCAACTGTGACTCAGCCAGCCGCATCTGACTCATCAAGTGCTCTCCCTCCGCTGTTGCCACAGGATCTGCAATGTCTTGGAACAGCTCAACTTGTAAACCCTCAAAGCTGACTTGCTTGATCAGAGTCAAGCCTGAAGACTGCTTGACTGCATCGTCTAGTGCTGGAGATGACTGACCTGCATCAAATCCACACGCCTTAAGCTTTTTCAAGTTGTACTGATATATTTTGTCACCTTAGTGGTTGATATGCATTCAAAGCAACGATAACTTGCTTGATCAGAAGCAAATCCCGAGATTGCTTAACTGCATTGTCTAGCATTGGAGATGACTGGCTGCACACAGAACACACCTTTCCATCTGCAATGAAACGTACTAAACTGATTGTCAGTGCAAGATTTCCATACTACCAGCATACCTCTTCAGTGAACATCGTCTCAATGACAGCCCCACTGGTAAAGCAGGTGAGGTAGTCACAAAACGGTTTGTAGTTCACCTGAGTAAGATATGCTGTCCAGGCGTAGCACCACCAGGGAAGGTGGGCCGGAAGCTGATGATACACTTGGCAGCTCGACTCGCACAGTCACATGAGTGGCCTGCATTTCCCAACAATTGATTATCAAGAAATAGTAGCAATGCAAGGCAGTACCAGGGAAGATGGGCCAGAAGCTGATGACACACTTGGCAGCTCAATTCGCACAGTCACATGGGTAGCCTGCATTTCCACACTCAGTTTGCTACAAAAATGGCGATGCAAGGCCTTGGAAAGGTGGGCTGAAAGCTGATGACACACTTGGCAGCTCGACTCGCACTGTCACATGGGTAGCCTGCATTTCTCAAGTGAGCCTCAGATCAAAATCGATGTCATGGTAAGGTGTTATCTATGCTGTATCCTGCATGTAGTGTCAATATCAGAACAAGATGATGCAAATAACACCAGAACATTGTAAATGTGAGCAGAAACAATGCATGGAGCATGTGAGTGCGTGTTGCTTTGGCATTGTCCAGCTTTGATGCATACGGAGCATGTTGCAAAGTCGATCAACAACTGTGGCTTCAATTCTGCATAAATGAATGAAAATCAGAAGAAAAAAGAAAAGTCTACGCCATTAGGCGTCATAACAGCAGCCTCTGTCTAAAGTGGCAGCCCGGGAAATGAAAATCACTCGTGAGGCCATAGCATGGGCAGCAATGAAATGGGGCATACCTGCAGTTGTAACTGTTGCACAATGCCCTCTATGCCGCCGGCAATCTGCATGATGCCTTCAGTCATGATATCCTGACTCATCGGCTGATCATCTGGTTCAGCTGGCAGCATGTTGGAAGCTGACAGATGGGAGCTCGCACTGACGCACTGGACAGACGGGTGCCGTAGCGTTTTCGGTTTGACTGTGAGCAGGATTTCATTTACTGTCACTTGGCAGCTGTCTGTGGTGAGAGTGGTGATTGGTACTTTTGCTTTCACGCCGCCAATGAAGCCAGCTGTGATTTCCCAGTAGGGTGAGTTCTGCACATTTGCACAAACAGCATAAAAAAGACGCTGCCAACAACATCAGCTGTGGATCCCCAGCAAACTGAGTTGCGCACATCGACACAAATAGCATGACAGTGATACTGCCAACGAAACCAGCTGTGTGTTCCCAGTAGGGTGAGTTCTGCGCATTTGCGTAGAGAAAACTTTGATGACAATTTATTGACAGTTGATGGCAGAAATACAGCTCTTGCAGTTGGAAGCAGGCCTTGCGCTGCAAAGCATGGTGTGTTCTTACTGCGTCGTATTAGACGGAAAGCGGGCAGGCGGGCGGGCATGTAGGCAGGTGTAAATGGCAATATGACGCTGTGCATTGAAATGCAGAGAGCACTGAGTGTATCGTATGAGATGCCTATGCAGCTGAGTTGCTGCTGTGCACTGCCACACAGAGAGCAACTCAATGCATCTGATGCGACCAAGTCACTGCAGTGTGAGAATGAAAAACCAATGCTGCTACCAGCTGCTTACCAGCTGCTCAGTGAGCTCGGTGCAGTTGAGCAGCAGCTGCCGCAGCTCGATTGTGCCCTGCCCCAGCTGAACATCTAGCTGATTGAAGTCGAGCTCGCTGGCCAAATAGCGACCCAAGTTTCGTTTCAGCACAAACTTGAAGGCCTTTCTTAGAAAGAAATCGGAAAGGCCCGACAAACCCCTCATACCGACGCGTGATCAGCTCAGCAAGTGCTTCCTCCTTTACAACATGATCATTCTCAACGAATGCACCGCTAAATGCTTGCCACAGCAGCAAACAAGCGTACGCTTGCGATCTACGCCAGACACGTCAGTCGCACAGCAAGCGCAACTGATGCGTAGCGCAACCGCATGCAACTCTGCTTTTGTCCAATGCGTAACAACCAGCAAAGCTAACCTACAGCGGCCGGTCGCAGCAGAGCATCCAGGCCTTAGTACCAGGTTCAATGCTTTCGATCTGTCGGAACTCGGAAAGGTAGCGATGACTAATCACAGACAGTTGCGATCTGCGAAATGCAGCACAACCCAATCTCGTCGCTTTCAGACCGCATGCATATGTTGCAAAAGGTGCAAATATTACACAAGTTTGTTTCTTGAGCTATGTCTGGGCCCAGATAAGATTTAGTGAGCAAGCCCACATTTTGAAGATGTCGTGCATGCTGGTTCCTGGTGCAGCAGTCCAACCTGTTTTGCTCCGCAATATTACCGCGCCGCACGCCAGAAGCCGTGTGCTACCTGGCCTTTGTAGCAGGCCGCTGTTGCATCAACGAAGACTCTCCAGAATCGGCGCTGAGGTCGGTTAAACTGCTCCTGCAGTGGTGTAACAAGCAACTTGCATATGTTACGAAGCTCAAAGCAAAACTGGTGCAGCAGCAGCAGCAGCAAGAGCAGCAGCAGGAACAGCAGCAGCAGCAGCAGCAGTGGCAGCAGCAGAGAAGAGAGTCGACGGTCTTTGGAGAAATGGAAGACGAAGACTTTGAGCCACCCAACGTTCCAGCACCTAACGAGAAGGACTTTTGGGAAGGAGAAAATTGGGAGGTGAGGTAAACTTCTGCTCAGCAATCCAGTTTTGAGCAAAGTGTTGCAAGCACACATGACCCCCTTCAATAGAAGGCTCTGCGGATCAGTGAGAAGACAGCCTGCTTTGTGCATAGCTCATTGCATCCTTTGTATCAGCAGAATATGTTTGACAAAACTTATGCCCTGATCATGATGCTGTGAATGCCCTGTCACGCTGCTGTTTCGCTTCATGCGTTGAGTGCACACGCCCCAGACAGACTTGCACTCACAAAGTCTCGCCTTACACACCTGCTATATATGCTGCATTGTAAGTCTGCTTGAATGCATGTATGAAGGGTCAACTCAGACTGTGCATGTCTGACATTGACAGCAAAGCGCTGATGGGCTGAGCTGCTAACACCAACAGCAGAGCATTGATGGGCTAATCTGCTGGTATGGTATGTCAAAGCCGTTGCTCTAACCTTGACTGTGTTTTGCAGTGGCTAGGCAAGCTATCTTTTGTGATAGTTCCAGCCTTAGTGCTCCTGGCGATCTTGGTGGGCGCGTTTGCTGCCAAGACGTATGACTCAGGCGCTACAAGCTACCTAGCACCGTAAGTCTTGCAGTCATTTCATGCATTGCAATGTACCATGTTACATGTTCTTGTAAGTTAGCATCATGCTTTTTCCTATCTATATGAACACTTTTTGCGCAAGTCAATAATGTCAGCACATCCATTGCATACAATGGCAGCTAGCTGGTTTTCTGTTAAGTGAGATGGCCATACAATTTGCTTTGAGGTGTCATCATTAAAATTGCCTTTTCCAGCATTTGCTGCAAATATCGCTCCAAGCTAGAAAGCATCAAGTTGGCAGAATTTGGGCAAATGACTGTTGTGCGCGTCAAGCTTCTTGATTCTTGAGCGACTCATGAGTTGTTCTTTTTTTATATACTGCTTCTCTTTTGAAAAAGATGGAAATTAATGGATGCTTGAGTTGGTGGTCTGGAAGCAGGCAGCAAAACTGCACTGATGAGCAAGCTTTGGAGAAACAACAAGGACATTGCTTATAAACCGCTCTATCAACGCTTTTTGGTTGCAGGCCATCACCAGATGATGCTACAGTCAGAGTGATTCCTGGCAACCCTGATCTTCCATGAGCAGCGTCTCCAATGTTGACATGAGTCTTTGTCACTCTCATTAGACAGTTGAATTGTGCTAGTGTGGGCAACATTTTGTATCAGTGTGGGAATTGCTTGCAATTGCAGTTCTACGTGCAAGATATTACACTGAAGCGGTGCAGGGTGTAAGCTGATGTCTATAACTATAGTCTGAGGGACTTTAGGCATTTTGCAGTGCTTGCGGCATCTGAAAGTAAGCAAGCAATTCAGTGTCATGGCTATGCCTGTCTCGCGTTGACCATGCTTTTGCTGATTCTCAGCCTATAGCTAGTCGGTGCCTCCACTTGCTGTGGTAGTGCACGACAAAGCATTTGCAGGAAGTTTATGGGTTTAGGGGTTAAAAAACCCAGGGCAGACACTGTCTGTCTGTGTGTCACATATGAGAAGCATAGCGTGGTTTTATTACTTTGATCATCTGAAGCTGGAAACATCACTTGCTGAGCATCATGCAAATTGAATGCAATCCAATCTCATGACCCAGGGGCTGCTGCATTAGGCCTTATGATTGCTGAGTCACACTGCCGAGCCGACAGCCTTGAAGACAAAATGATACAAGCTAGGAGCGACCAATTCAGCAGACAGACTGTGTGTTGACCTGCTTTACGTGCAGTGCGCGGGCATGCAAATAGAGGTGACAATCGTAGGCTACTGCGATAGGTCACAACCACATTTGTTTCATCCATTCTCATGTAATTTACAGAGCAAACGTCATGACATTAGCAATACGTACAATAGCAGCTCTAGACGCATCGACAGCGGGCAGCAGAGAGGAAAAGGGGCTGCAAAACCAAATAAAATGGTCAAATGTATGCAGCAAAGGTGCTGCCTCAGAATCTGCAGAAGTGCCAGAAGTAAATTAAGCAAATATGCAACAAGACATACCAAGGAATTGTGAGGCTCACACCCAGAAAAAACAGCATGCACATACTGTCTGAGTTGACCCTGAAGAATTGACATCAGAAGCTGTGCAAGCATGCATTCATGTAAGTTTAGACAGCACTGAGCACAGCTTGAAGGGGCCGAAACAGGGCTCCAACGCACTACTGAAACTCAATTAACAAGCGCACAGAAATTCACAGCCATGAAAGTTGTCCAATGCCTTTGTGACACCCTGCCAAATTCTTCCTGCATGTCTGGTGGTACTAAGCTCGACTGCAAAAGTGTTTGAACGCTCTGAGATGTACACGAACTGATGCCTGTGGTCAGAGTACCAAGACAACCTCCAAAATTCTTACCAATGCTATCCACAAATTTCTGCCTCTTTCGATCTTCTTAAACAGTGCTAGCCACAAGTTCAGTGTAATATTCAATACAAGCCCTGCAGTCAGCAAACAGCCCATAAGCTTTGCAAGCATCATGCACAATGCAAAGACGAGCAAAGACAAACTGCTGGCTATTGTTGAGAGCAAACACTTTTGGAGCAGCTTGCAGCAACAGCTGTGTTGTACTAAGAGGTCTCACCCTTGGATTATCATCTTCTGGCATGGTCTCCAGGCCCCTGCCTGACCCCAAGGGGGGTGGCGCAGAGGGGTTGAAGTGACCTTGATGTAGGCCTCCAGACGATTGCCTGCCAAAAGCTCCGTGCTGCTGCTGCTGGTTGACGCCACTGCCAAACGCAAACAGCGAGTCACCACCACGAGAGCTGTATGCGTTGAGCGATGACTCTACAGGCGGCGAGCCGAAGCCTGACCTGGCGGAGTCCATGCTTGGACGGTCGTCGACACTGCGCCTGCCGTCCGCGTGCATGAACGTGCTGGCCATGGAGTCCTGGCTAGCACGGTATGGGCGGCGTGCGAAGGGGTCGGAAGGGGTGCGTGGGAATGTAGGATCCTGCAGGCTCTGGTGGAAAGGGGTGTAGCTGGAGAAAGGGTTGAAAGCCTCCTGATTCTGAGCATATGCCTGTGAGACAAGCAGCATCAAATTCAGCAAACACCACATACAGAACTTGTGAATGCAACAAGCTAATATAGCGACAAGCTCAACTCGTACATCATGCATGCATGCACATCTGATGGCATGCACAGCTAAAGCTCAGCCTGCTGACATCTCCTGCTCATGCTGCTGCACAGAGCAATCAATATGCAGACTGGGAACGACAGTCCAGGATTGTTAACAAAAGGTTTTGTGACAACGCATAACATCAGGCAAACAACAACATCAATCCTCAATTAAGACACATGCGCTTTGCCACTTTTGCTACACATTGGTACGAGCTGATGCAATATGAGCACACACTGAGTTGTAGTCCTCACAAACAAGCCAGCCATGCCACTGCAGCACGCATGCATTGGTTGATTGGTATGACACCTGTGCCTGCGCGAATGCAAAATAGGTAACAGGTATGCCGCAACCTGTTCTTGTAGGCCATACAGCAGGCTTATTTCACCATCCGAAGGTGTGCAGATGATGGGGTCAACACCGCATGCATGACAAAACCTATCTGTGGCAGGTCAGGCTTACCATTGCATCAGGCCTTGCAACTGGTCTGCCAGCCCAGTCAACCTCAACACTACTGCGCATGGGTAATGGACCCACGCTACTGCGCCTTCCAGTTGTGACAAAGTCGCTCTCAATGCTGTATCTTGAAGGCCCACTGCCTGTGCTCATCCAGTCGTGGTGGCTGAAGCTAGGCCGCCGTCCAGGATCTGACCAGCGAAAGCCTGTGTCTAGACTATTCCTGCTGGAGCCAAGAGGATTGCGGGTGGGGAAAGACTGTGGTGCAAACTGATGCTGTTGAAATAGCTGGTGGTTGCGCTGCGCGGCGTCTTGTTCCTGCCGCGAGGGAGCGTACAGAAGACTTTGCTGCGCGAGGCTGAGACCAGCTGTAGCAGCCGCCGAGAGCTGTTGCTGATGAGGGCTGGCCTGTGCCGTCAGGATGTCGCCTGGGAAGGAGGAAGTGGTGGGTGCGACGGTGGGTGAGTTCAAGCTGGCACGGAGCATTTCACTGCCGCTGCGGTGGCCTTCAGCTCGATCGGCAGCAGCCTCGCTAAGAGATCGGAATGCTAGCTGTTGCCTTTCGCTCATGGCTGAAGGCCAAGACTGATCAAAAGGCAGCGAGGCTGCATGCTGAGAAGCTGGCTGTGACTGGGCTTGCTGTTGAGCCTGCTGCTGTGCCTGAGCCTGCTGCTGTGCCTCCTGAAGATAGGCTGTGAGAAAAGCCATGGCATTGAGCTGGTCTGGTTGCTGCAGCAGGCAACAGGTTTGTTAGGACTAGGTGTACAAGACTGTCTACACAGCCACAACCAACGCACCAGTTCCAGACTTGCAGTCATGCTGCATACTAGCCAAACAACTTACACAGCAGTATGCCCAATGCTCAGTCACAAATCAGTCACAAGTCTCAACACCACCCGACCAGTGAACAAGTTATGCTACCAGACCACATTTGTTTTCTCCAATTTTGTCTTGCTTGCTCAAACCAGGCACACAGACGAGTTCAGAAGTTAAATGTATTTGTACCTGCTGTCTGTAGTTGACCTGTTGATTCTGCATCTGCATGTGCGCCAGCTGCCTAGCTAGAGCATCAGCAGAAGCAGAGGAGTAGTCAAGGTTCTGGGCTGCATCTGCTGATTGCGCTGCTGACTGTGGTGCTCCTGCCAGCACTGCATCTGCCAATGACCGCAGAGTTGCAGCGTCCAAGGAACCTTTGCCAGCCTGTAGCACAAGAGAGCATGCAGATGTCAGCATAGCGTCAAGTTTATCTTGGACTGCTTTTGTCCACCGAAAGCACCCGACACAAGGCACATAGTCTCAAAACCTTTTCTGTGGGGCCCATGTCAAAGACACCTGGTCAGCTGTGTACGCTCATGCAGACTTTCTCATAGGCGACATTGCAAACAGTAGCATGAGTATTATTCATCCTGAGGAGCTGCATCTGGTGGAAGCTCACTAAGCTTCACATCATGCCAGGGATATGTCGGCAAACGCCCAGGACCAAGCTTGTACTGCTTGGCAGAAGTGCTGCACATGTAAGCACAGTAGCATGATCACGTTGTTTGCACAACAAAGTTCACCTCACATGAGCTACCTTGACAGGCTGTTGCTTGATCATGTCAGCGAGTATTGATTACGCTGCATTCAACACTCATTGGCATTGAAAAAACAACAGCCTGCAAAGGTAATTCATGTGAGATTAACATTGAACCGCAGACAAAAGAAGGGTAATGTGGCCCAGGCAATACTGCATGCCACTGAGCAGCAACAATCTGCGCCATTCTGCAATGATGTGAGCATTGTTGTGCTCATTGCTGCATGTAGCAATGTGGAGCACTTACAGCCCCAAAAAAGGCAGCCTGAAGTTGGCTTAGATCCATGCATTTTGCTGCAAAAATGCATGACCTAGCGCTTGCTGACAAGAGAAGATAACGTCAGGAGAGACACACAATGAGAGTCAGTGCTGAAAAGCTTGTGATTTGGCCAACCAGCTTGAGCTCATGCAGCCAGCAGCAGCATAGTATTACAACAAAAACAGAAAAGGCCTACGCCATTAGGCATTATAGCGGGAGGCTTTGTCTAAAGAGACAGCCCGCTTTCAAAGCACAATGTTACCTTGCGAGCAATGTCAGCAGCAGCAGCTGTTGTGGCAGCTGCTAGCGCATCAGGGGGCACAAACGGCTTGCAGGTTGGGACCCGCAACTCCTCAAGGCTGTGTGCAAAGAAGCATATGTGCCGACGGCACTTGATGCCGTCATTGCACAGCTGTGTGCGATACCTGCGCGTCAATGCAGATGACTTGGGCATGCATAGCTATGCTGTGAGACTACTGCAGAAGGAAACATCAATGACTGCTTCTGTTACTTTGCTGCGCACCTTGTTGGATGTAGCCAGTATTCAAACACATTGTGTGCATAAGGACAGCTGTCTCCCCTGACACATGTGCCCTCCTGTAAAGTGACAGGTGACGCTTTACTACGAGAAAGTCACATGCGACGCATGCATCTGCCATTCACACAAATGCTTAGTAAAGGGGCACTGAAGGGTCCATAAATTACCTTTTTCCTGTCAGGGCATGCAATGCCAGTGTGAGGCTGTGTTCTGGGATCCCGCCTCCTAGCTTTTTCTCCTGGATGTGAAAATGGACATGTGGTCCAATCGTGACAGTATCTTTTGGAGCAAGGCAGCACCTGTGCAGACCAGATGGAACTGTCAAGTTGGTGCAAATGCTGCAAGGAGAGCTTACAAAGACGGTTTGTGACATGCAAGTATGGCTAGGCTGATCAATGTGCAGATTTAGCAGTAGCAAAATCGGCGTTTGGCGGTCACCGAGAGCAAGATCTCTCGAGAGACGGCTAAGGTACCTTCATGCAATACATCCGGAAAGAGTCTTCCTTGTACAACGAATTCTCGTTAGCATCCTTGTCATCTTCTGCTTCTGTTGCCACATCCTGCGAATCATTGACCAATTCCAGCATTTGCGACAGCAGGAGGCCGCTTGCAGCAGCAATACACATCACTGCTAAAAAGGAGGGATGGCACCGCAAGCAGGCATCGTAAAGGCTGTACGATGCGGTACGACGCACCTGAGGAGCTGATGTGCTGGCCATGAGGTGTAGCGCAGTGTTGCGCGATCGCTCGCCACCTCGGAAGGAGCTCACAACAGCTCTACAACAGCAGGACGCTGCCTGCAAACTTCCTCAAGTGTCACAGCAAACGCGCTGCGTTGTCGACAGCGACACTCGGGCGCAGCAGATCAAGACAAGGCAGATCGCGTGCTGCGAGCCGATGCGCGTGAGGGCAATCGCTGTACTTAGCTGGAAGCAAGCGAAGTCCGAGCCGGAAGATTTGCAGAATCTGCATCCCTAGTGTCCACATGACATGCAAATTTGCAATTTGACAGCTGTACTAATCCTCAAATTCAGCTTGAACAATCATAGCACACACACCTGCGCACACACCGTTGCACACGACGAAAGCCTGCGCAGAGATGCGCAGATGCGATGCCTCCTTGCAAGCATACAAGGGTGCACACACACAGAATGCCATGCATGCGCGCGGTGTGTTAGATTGAAGGCAAACAGCTTCCATGTGCATTTGGCAAAGTTGGTAGCCTGAGTTCACAGCATGATGCATCCAAGCATCACTACACAAGGATGTCTCATTCTGCGCCAATGAAATGCTGCATTGCAAGCGCACAATTTTGCGCTCAGATCTGGAATGCAATCATACATATTAGGCATAGTCAGAATAATGCAGCCAATCTCATTCAAGATCGCCTGCATAAGCTGTGCGTCATAATTGCTCAAAGGTGTGTCACGAGCAGTCCTGATGGAAGCTTTATGCTGGTACGACAAAATGCAGTACCAATGGGAATGGTCCATTCAGAAATCGACAGCCTGGCAGCGGAAGAAGAAGTTTGCGCTTGCCAAACCAGCACGTTCCTTCGTGCAACCAGCTGCAATGTCGACTTAACCGGTGCAACCCGCAACCTCTCGAGACACCCCGCCTGACGATCCTGCTCAAATACTCTTGAATGGTTTGATTGCATTTGAGCGGAGACTTGTCAAGCGTGTGACGGGCTCGTCGCTACACCGATCATCTGTTCCTAGCAGCCAGCTGATCAGGTCGCCTTCGCGTGTGCGACGAGCACAATGGGCAAGAAGTGGTTGCCTTTGGAGTCAAACCCTGAAGTGCTCAATGACTTCGTCAGCAAGCTTGGATTCGATACCACGAAGTACTCTTTCTGCGACGTTTTCGGCCTAGATGCGGTAAGACTGTAACAAACTGCACTAAGCAGCAGAGGCACAGGTCTCTTCGTTCCACTTGAAGCCATAGCTGTGGTACAGGAGCTGCTTCAAATGGTTCCACAGCCAGTCGTCGCAGTTCTGTTGTTGTTCCCAGTCACCAAAGAGTCAGAAGCAGCAAAAGAGTCAGGTACTCTTGCCTGCGGTGCAATGCCCAAAATGCAAATTTGTAGGATTCGCATGCATGCTGGTGCCACTGCTTCTCCAAGTCTGCCATGCCACCATCAATTGAACTGCCCTGCAGAGGACAAAGAGCTGAAAAGCCAAGGTTACAAGCCAGATCCCAGTGTATACTTCATGAAGCAAACTATCAGCAATGCGTGTGGCACCATTGGAGCACTGCATGCCATTGCAAACAACCAAGACAAGTCCACACCAGGTTGGCTATTTCAAATGAAAGCTAGAAAACTAAAATTAGACTATTGCTGTCTTCCTGAGGCAATTCTGGCACTGCATCAAATCTGCAAACATGCATGACTATGACCGCGTCCCCGTCATGCTTCAAGCTGGCAGTGTATGGCGACTGCAAGGTATTGCAAGGAACTTTCCCGTGTCATCACAGCTACTCAAGCACGCTTTGCGTCGCAGCAGTGCTTTCGAGCTGACACTTCAACTTGTAAACTCAGGGCAGTCCCTTGCACAGGATTTTGACAGCTTTTGACAGCTTGTCAGCAAGAGATACTAGGCCAGCTGCAGTACACAAAGCCCCCGCTGGCGCAGCATGGCCATCGCTCTGCATTGTAACACTGATTGTGGCTGATGTTCCATCCTGCATCACTGTCGTCTGTTGCCCCTGCATGGTCAACCCTTTGCATTCTGGCTGAAGCAAATGTCATGATCAGATCTTATCTGTCCTGCCGGTTGTTTGAGCTGTTCACCCAAAGATATTGCCTATGAGATGTAGCTGAGGGCTCATTTTTGAAAAGCTTCCTAGCTGACTCAGCCAGCATGAACCCAGATGAGCGAGGGCACTTCCTGGAACAGCCCCCTGAAGGCGCCCCTGACATAGACAAAGCCCATGAGGTGAGCTTTGCTCTTCTTCTTCGCTTGCACTACCCTGAGAAAAGGCATTCAAGATTTCACTGACGTAGACCAAGCCCATGAGGTGCATAGCTTCATTCTGATTCCTGTCGGGTTGCGGCTATCCAAGGCCAATGCGTGGAGGCTTATCNNTGGTCTTGGGTGCCTTCCAGCACCAAGCCACTATTGTAAATCTCACTCTGTTACATTGGTTTCGGAGCACCATTTTAACAAATGGATCGAGTTGATGTGACTTCTGAAAGCCTTACTTTTGAACTGCAGTCTTCCAACTAGCTGCAATTTCTTTTCAGCAAGCTATGCTGTCTGTCATGTGCGAGTCAGCCATTGTGCAGGCTCAACAACTAACTTGCTTTTTACTGCACGTAGTTTCATGTCCCAGGTCAAGGCATATGCACTGTAGGCCAGTATGTTGTCAATGCACAGCATGGCAAACGATGCATATAATTGCACTTATGTTGTGTGCTCAATTACAGCATTGCAAGATGCGCTGTAATTGAATGCATCTTGCAATGCTGTGAGTCATATCACAAGCTTGACACAGTGCAAGTCAGCTGCATGCAAGGTCATGTCAGTTGATGCATGTTTGTATAATGCTGGCAGCTGCATCAGAAGGTACTGTGGGAGAATGATGCATGTTATGCAATGTAAGCAGCTGCATAGAATGGTGACGTGCCAAAATACACATCTTATGCAATGCAGGCAGCTGCACAGGAAGGTGACACAGCACCTCCTGCCTTAGAGGACGTTGTAGACTTGCACTTTGTTGCGCTAGTCAACAGAAACAACCGCCTAGTGGAATTGGATGGGCGCAAGTCTTTTCCGATAGACCATGGCAAAACTTCAGACAGCACGTTGCTACAGGTATGGGTCTGAACACAGCCGGCAAGATGTCACATAGAATCTCAAGTTCAGCGTTTGCATAGCATGAACCAGTACAGCAAGCACAGGCATGCATTGCACATGTGGCTGACACAAGAAAGCTTTGCAGGTCATAGTTGAGCACATGAGCACTGTTCATTCAGGCCCTGGTTGCCTAGTCAGGCACAATGTAGCATGGGCATCACCAGTAACACATTGGCACTGCATTCAGCATTGCATCAGTGCTAGTGCAATCACTGTTTCCTATGTTTGGTGCTAAAACCTTGTTGCAAACCATGGACTGAAAGTACCGTCATGTGTTGCAGGACTCAACAGAAGTGGTCAAGAAGTTTATTGCCAATGCCAACACAATCAAGTTCAACCTTATAGCGCTTGCCAAAAGTGAGCAGGCCTGAGTACAATGCAGATGCATGGGCCCAAAGGGTTTAGGGTTAGGGTTTAGGGCAAACGCATGATATGGTGAGACAGTAAACAGAACCCCATACTTGCGGCCATCTGCAGGTCAGCTGGTGGTGCAGCAGCCACCAAGGGTTGCAAGAGTTGTCACATTGACTTCTGCATGAAAGTCGATGGTCCCTACGCATGAGAGCATCTGTGAAACATCTCGCATCTGAGTGAATGCAAATGCCAAACAGGAGTCATACAGAGACTCCTGTATGGGCAATAGCAAAGTTGGAGTCGAAGGCAAGCCTGATAGTATAAAATGTGGGCCATGCAACGTACGAGACTTAAAGGTCACTTGTCAGCATGACAGCATTTGTTGCACTAAAGCTGATGCATGTGCCGCACAATTTTCGCACAAAATGCAGACTTTACAGTTGCTGCTGCTGCTGCTGCTGCTGCGTCGGTGTTGAACTGTAGCTTGAGCCACGCAATGTATGCATGATGTATCATAGCAATCTGTCATGCTCGAGCTAGCCGATGTCATTAGGTCCGCTCTAACGCCGCATGATGCAGCAGCGAAACGATGTGCAACGATAGGTACATCACCTACTAGCAGCGTATGTGGTGGGATGAGCGTTTCGCTGCTTTCGACGGCGACGTGTCGGACGCGAGTCAGCATGTCGTTGATCCTCAAGCATCGACGAGCGTCTGTTTGTCTGCCACAGTAGCGCTAGACAGTGCATACATCAGGTGTGATCAGGCCTATTGCTTGAACATTGAGATCAGCGACGTATGTGGCTGGCGGTCAGCAAAACACCTGGACTGCTGCAGGACATTGGTCGTTGACGCCTTCAAGCGAAGGCCTGAGTGGACAGTCACGAATAACGCGTTTGAGTCACAAGAATCAGAAGCGCGGCAAGAGTATCATGACAGCTTGTTCTTCTGGGGCGAATACGAGAGCATTGACTGGGATAAAGTGCATGCTGGTCAGTCATTCCCTGCATGTCAACGGTTTATACAGCATTCAGCCAACATACCCTGCATAATGCAGCATAAGTTGCAATCATGCATCACAGTGCTGCGTCCACAAGCATTTGCCCTGCTGCTGTTTGCAATTTGGCTCGCTCCTGCTCCATTACTGCACCATGCACATGTGCCTGGTGCAAAGTGATGCTGTGCTGGTCTCTTGCCAAAACTGGATTGCATCTGCAGTTCAGGCCATCAACACGCCTGTTGCTACTGCTTCCGCAAAGGCCTGATCAGGAAAGCACATCTGTGCCATAACACCAAGAAATGGGCAGCAAAGCATCCTGAAGGATGGCTGGCAAAATCAGTGCCGGAGGCCTTCATCTTTGAGCTTGATGACATTGACTACATTGAAGAGGCTTTGTGCGATGTTCCAGAGGTGCGGTGGTTCAAATCCTGCACCCTTATCAGTATTATAGAGCTGCAAATTTTGCACTCTCAATCTTTCTAGCAGTGCAATCAGAATCAATGTCAGAGGCTTGCTTGTGAGCTTGATGACATTGACTACATGAAGAGGCGTCCTGCAATGTTCCAGAGGTGTGTTGGCCCAAATCCTTTGCCCTCAGGTTGTATGACATTGCATTCAGAAATAATGTCAGAGGCTTGCATGTGAGCATGACAACATGAACTGATCCTGCACCCTTCATTCGTCTAGCAATGCAATCAGAATCAATGTCAGAGGCACCCTCAATCTTTCCAGCAAAGCAAACCAGAACCTGAGGCCTTCATCTTTGAGCTTGATGACATTGACTACATTGAAGAGCGTTGTGCAATGTCCCAGAGGTGCATTTGTCGAAATCCTGCACCCTCTATCTTTCTAGAGGTGCAATTAGAATCAGTGTCAGAGACACCCTCAATCTTTGAGCAGTGCAATCAGAATCAGTGTTAGAGGCTTGCATGTGAGCTTAATGACATTGATTACATTGGAGAGGCTTTGTACGATGTTTCAGAGGTGCGGTCCAAATCCTTTGCCCTCAGGTTGTATGACATTGCAATCAGAAATAGTGTCAGAGGCTTGTTTGTGAGGATGACAGTACGAACTGATCCTGCCCCCTTCATTCGTCTAGCAATGCAATCAGAAGCAATGTCAGAGGCACCCTCAATCTTTCAAGCAAAGCAAACCAGAACCTGAGGCCTTCACATTTGAGCTTGATGATATTGACTACATTGCAGAGGCTTTGTGTCATGTTCCAGAGGTGTGTTCACTGAAATCCTGCACCCTCAATATGTTTAGCAGTGCAATGAGAAGCAGTGTCAGAAACTTACCTGGGAGCGTGATAACAGACATGACAAAGCTAAGGTGAAGTCAGAGGCCTTTATCTTTGAGCTTGATGATATTGACTACATTGAAGAGGCTTTGTGCGATATTCCAGAGGTGCATTCGTCGAAATCCTTCAGCTCTTCAGCTCATCAAATTCCGCTTGCAAAAAGGTCTGGCCAGTGATGATCACCACAACTTCTCAATTCTCACTATTCTGATTGCCATGATGAACATTTGTAGTCATGCTAAACTGAGGCCAGTCACCTTTTTCATGCAAATTTTGCTTGCTGATGTTGTAAGGCGCGGCAATTATCCTTTGATAGCCCTTACTTCAGCATGGGCTTCGTTGACAAGCCTGCTGCCTATTGTTCAGTTTCCTGGCGCTGTGTCTTTCACCTAACTGTGCCACTAACCATGACAGGATGCAATACTGTTGCCAGCATGCATTCAGTATGTCCGCAACAGATGCTGGTTGAACATCAAGCTGAGATTGATGCCCTTGTACAGCTAACATGCTAGCATATGTGCATGTTGCTGCATCAACAAGCAGCATGCTATATGATCTGGGGTTAGCAAGTTTCAGGAAGTGTTGCACGCCCTTCAACTGTCATCTTCTGATTGGATGCAAAGCAGCATATGCAGGCGGCAACACACTTATGACTACACTCTGTATGCAATCAAAGTCTCTTTAACTTCCTTGTTTCAGTATGGATGGTTCAGTTCAGCAAAGGACCGAGCTGGTCGGACACAGCTGATCAATCCAGTGCATATCTAGCTGGGCCTGCTGAGCCTGGGTAGCATGTGTTTTAATGAATGGATGAATGAATGAATGAGCTGAAGTCTGGCTAACGATGATCACCACAACCTCTCAATTCTCACTATGCTGATCCCCATGATGAAAATCTGTAAGCATGCTAAACTAAAGCCAGCTGTCTTCATTCGTGCTTCACAAAAATGATATGACTTGAATAAGTCAAAATCCGGTCAGCAATGATCACCACAACTTCTCATTTCTCACTGTGCTGATCCCCATGACAAGAATCTGTGGTCATGCTAAACTGAAGCCAGCAATTTTGCTTTCGTACATTCTTCACTTTCTGTTGCGCTTGCATTGCAACAAACGCAACCAGTGTTGAAATGCCATGTCTCTCACTGGATGCAAGACATTATACAACAATGACATGCATGCGGTATGTTGCAATGCAAGTTTTACTGATGATAATGATCAGCACAAGTTCTCACCTTTCGCTATGCTGATTTCCATGATCAAAATCTATGGTCATGCTCAACTAATGCTAGATGTTTTGCTTTCATACAAGATTCAGTCGCGTGTCTTTTCAGCGCACCAGCTCCAGCTGGTCAACAACAGGTCTTACTTTGAAGAGGCTGCTGTTGAATAGCCTGTTTTTGTAGCTTTGATAGACGCCTGATGGGACTTTTGTGGAAAAGCATGCAGCATGCACATCCAATTTATGATGCTGTGTTTGCCATGTCTCAATGTTCTTACAACTGAAACTGATGGGAAGCCAGCAGCTGTCAGATTGTTCACATCAGATGCAGAACCCACTTCAGCCTGCAATGCATGCATGCTGTTGAGCAAACTGCAATGCAAACAGTCAAAAGCAGCATAAATAGCACACGCCATATGTCATACACCTCATTGTTGGTCTGATTGTAGGTGCTTGACATGGCTGATGGCAGTGCGCGCTGGATTTCCAAGTCTTCAATCACTAATCAAGCCACTGGAATCTGCATATTTCAGCGCGTCTCTCAAACTTATATGAGGCTCTGTTGACTATTGCTTTTCAAGTCATGTGATATTCAACCCATTGTCTGTCTGTGCGTAGGTGCGTGACATGGCTGATGGCAGTGCACGCTGGATTGCCAAACCTTCGATCACTAATCAAGCCACTGGAATCTGCATCTTTGACCGCGTGTTACAGCTTGAAGCGGCCCTGCATGCAAATGAGGACCTGCGAGAATGGGTTCTGCAAAGGTGACAATTTTCCTTGGCTTTTGCATATTCTGCTTCAATCACCAATTTGGTTCTACAAAGGTGTGCAAAGCATCCTGACATGGAAGATTATTACTGTCATGAACCTCGTCAACAAAGCTACTTGGATTTGCACCTTTGACTGCAATGTAACAGCTTGAAGCCGCCTTGCATGCAAGCAAAGACCTGCAAGAAAGGTGTGCTGGTCATTCTCACCTTCCAAGCGACCTGCTCAGCACACTCCCACAATAAGATTGCTTGGCGGTCAAGCAGTTTGCGTTTCAAAGCTCGACGGGCCAGTCTGAGCAACAAGGTGCTCGTTGTGACAACTAGCCTGGCTGTTGTGTCTGGGAAACAGGGTTTTCATGATGCAATCAGGGCTTGATGCACATCTTTGCTGCCTATGCAGATGCTGATGGTGTTTGCCACGCATATTGTGTAGTTCCTGCTTGTGTGAACGCTTTACCGTATGCATGGTGCCTAAGAAAGATGCATTACAGCAAATGTCTTGTGCCGCCCAACAGGACCATGCCTTCATGCGACAGCTCAATCATCACTTGAGCTAAACACCTCGCTTTTGCATGGTCAACATGCAAGTGGTCAACAAGGCTTCAACACGCTGCAATACTTTGCACTCATTTGCCAAGTTGTACACGTGATGTGTCACATGCTGCGGCAGCCTCTACTGGTCCTGCATGCTGACCCATCATCAGTGTGTGTCAATGACAATCTAAGCATAATGCCTTAGACCTATCTTGTAAGAAAGCATAACGCTGTTGAACTGTTTGACAGCCCACAGTCTCATGTCAGTAGAGTGTATTCCTTTGCAGCCAGCTGATACTCTCAAATGAACTGTTGCTTCTGGCAACCTCGCACAACCAACAAACTAGTGAAGTGCGCAGGATCAATTTGAGCCGGTGTACAGAGCGAACATTGCTGGTTTGAATGAGGAGCTCACTCTCTAGAGTGTGGCCACAGTATTGTAATCATGCTTTGAGTACGAGACTCAGTTCTGTATTCGCGGCTCGTGTTACTCCGTGTACAAAGGCAGATTGTGACATAAGTATATATAGCGGCCGCTGCTGATACAAAGGAGGAAGTCTCACCTGAGAGCTTGTCAACATTGTTCCGCATATCACATCATTACCATCTTCTTCTCATGACTTATATTTTGACGTCTGAAGCATATTGTGGTGCAGGTATATAGAGCGGCCGTTGCTGATCCAAAGGAGGAAGTTCCATCTGAGGGCTTACGTGCTGTGCATTGGCAGCTTGAAGGCATATGTATACAGCGAGGTATCTCAAACAGCTATTCTTTCGTGCTTCCTCCTGATATCATGTGATCTTTTTTCTCTCAAGCTGCTGCTGCTGCTGCTGCTGCTGCTGCTGTTGCTGTTGCTGGTTTTGTCCCTCTTTTTGTTTGCTGTCGGTCAACTGTTCTGAGGGCTTATGTGCTGTGCATTGGCAGCTTGAAGGCATATGCGTATAGCGAGGTTACGTCAGCATTTCTACTTCGCTTTTACCTTTTGTGTTGCATGCGTTGTTGTAGCATTGACAATTAAAATCATGGTATGCATTATCAGCCTGAAGGCATATGTGTATAGCGACGTCACGTCGATGTCGTCATTGTTCCTTCATCTTCTTTGTTGCATGTCTTCATGTAGCTCTGACAGCTAATGTGGCATTGACAGCTGAAGGTATTGTGTGCATTGGCATCTTGAAGGTGTGTGTGTACAGCAAGCTACTGTTTCTATACTCCTTGGCTGACATTTTTTGCTTGTATTCTTCTTCACTGGGTCCTGCTGCTGCTGCTGCTGCTTGTTCTCTCCCTGGTTTCGTCAAATTGTGACACAACCTGGGACTGCCTTTTGGTGCGCGCCTCAAATGTTCCTGACATTCACCTGTTTCTGTTCATTCAAAAATTCACTTCAGCAAGATCTGTTGGTGATACAGGCGCTGGCGCTGTTTGCTGGACAACAGCATGACTCAAAGTCAGCTCAGTTCTGCATCAAATTGCGTCTGCCAAACGTTCCTGAGATCAGCAGGATGCCTTTGGGGTACAAGTGCTGGTGCTAATGGTCTTGCTTCACAACAGCATGACTCAAAGTCAGCTCAGTTCTGCGTCGGATTGTGTCTGCCAATCATTCCTGAGATCAGCAGGACGCCTTTGGGATACAAGGGCTGGCGCTAATGCCCTTTCTTGGGACTCTGTTCAAGTCTGACTCAATTTGTTTCTGCAATTTGTACACTGTGTCAACAAACCCTATACGTCAGCCAAATGAGGTTGTTACTACTCAGGTGCTTGCAAACTTTGCTGTATAGCCATGTGACTCAGAGCGTCAAGACTTTGAGTCAGCTGTTTCTTTCATGCGGATATCGCTTGATCTGTTTCTTTGTGCATGTCATGCAGTCCTTCACATCAACATACTCAATTTGCGCTACAGGTGCTTGCACTGTTTGCTGGACAGCCGTATGACTCAGAGCTTCAGAATTTGAACAACTTGGATGCACACTTGACCAACACCTGCCGCTTGGCGGGAACTGCTGAAGAAGAAGAGGCGGTGAAGCTGCTGTCAGAGCTGCCACAGGTGAGCAGACGCAACCGCAACCAATTTTCCCCCTTTGTTCTTCTTCTTGTCTCCTCATGATTCTTCTTCTTCACGGTGTCCCACTAAGCAGAAGGCTATGAATTGTCTGCTGTCTACTTTGCCACAGGTCAGCAATCTCTTCTCTTCATTTGCATTCTTCTTCTTTTGTCGTTCCTACTCTTGCCTTGCTTCACTCGTTCCTGTTTTTCTGCTTGGGGACCAGCGCTGCAGAAGCCAAGGGGCCAATGCTGCGGCCCGCACTGTTGCAAAACATCACATACAAATTCTTCTTTGTACTGTCATCAGTAACTTGAAAAAAGTAATGGTTGGACCAGCAGCTAAACCGATATGCTCAAATGCAGGGGCAACAGCTGTTGCAGAATTCATTTGAATGCACTTGCTGGGCAGAATTTGAGTGTCAGTGACTAGGTGTACAGGTGTAATCAACTGCTTCCATTGTAATAAGGCTGCGTTCCTAACTGGTTATGCAAGGCAGATCAATCCTGGCACACAAATGGCAGAACATTTTAGAACAGGCTGCATGCAAACGACACTGCCTCAATAACTTTCACAAACGCCAAATACTCTGTGTCAGCAGTTGAAACAGGGCTGTGACAGATTAGGCACTGACAGCTCAGACAAAACCCTCACAACCCATATTTGTTTTTGACAGAAGGTTGACTGAGTGAGTCAACACCATACGTCTTCAGATACTCCAATACGCCCGTATCACCT
The DNA here is from genome assembly GCA_002118135.1 of Trebouxia sp. TZW2008. Classification (NCBI taxonomy): domain Eukaryota; kingdom Viridiplantae; phylum Chlorophyta; class Trebouxiophyceae; order Trebouxiales; family Trebouxiaceae; genus Trebouxia; species Trebouxia sp. TZW2008. The sequence goes on along the minus strand of BDIU01000224.1, from coordinate 51,354 downwards.
GCGTTTATAGGGGACCGTCTGTAGACATGTGATGTTGATTGCTGAAAGTCACTCCTTTGTGAGACTCAGATGGAATGTGAGCTGCCTTTTGAGAAGTTGGAAGTAAGCAAAGCTATTTATAGGCTGTGCAGCACACGTGGACATCTGCTGAAGCTACATGCCCAATTCAGCTGTGACTTGTGTAAAGTAAATTCCAAGTTTGCAGCGTTGAGTCAGCCGCTGAGGCAGTCACAGACAGATTCACGTTTTCACAATGACAAGTGCCATGGGTGCTTGTTGCTGTGGAACTGTACAGATGTCTGTCAGGGACTTGATTGTTAAGAGAGCTCTCATGGCATGTGTCAAACCTGACATTCTGTTAAAAGATCAGTGGCATGGTCACACTTAAGTATTGTATATGTTTACCGTTCCAGGGATCTGACTCAAAAGCTCCTCTGATGCAGCAATTCTGAAATAAAAGAGCACCGCCAGGGTCGTGCAAACGCTGAAAATCATGACAAGGTGGAGTAAAGTATGGCGTGTCTGTAGCTGATTTGAGCTGCAAACTGGTTGCGCTTTCACCAATCAGTAAATGGGTGCACATGCCAGCTGTGACTGCTCACTGCTTAGTGGAAAATTGGCAAAGCTGAGTCAAACACGCAGGTGCTCACAGACACCAACAATCCTGCTCAACAGAAATGACAGCAACAAAATGCAATTTATCAAGGAAAGCACTGATTCCCGTGGTAACAGCAAACTGCTGCCGTTGTTGCTGTTGAGAAAGTTTGTTGGTGTCTGTGAGCACCTTGGTGACTGACCGTTTTGACTGTTGCATTGCTGAGTCAGCCAGTCCTGTGCTCACAGACAGGGTATCTTGTTGCAATGATACCACAAATGGGCGCTCGTGGGTGTGAGAAAGTTTCTTGGTGTCTGCAAGCCAAGGTGGTTGCAGACATCAAACAACTTTCTCACACCCTTGAGTGCCCATTTGTGGTTCCGGTGTGCAAACAGACCTTGTCTCTGAGCGCCTGACTGGCTGACTCAGCACTGCAACACTCAAAACTGTCAGTCACCAAGGTGCTTGCGGTGCTGAGTGAGCCCTTGAGGCGCTCAGAGACAAGGTCTATTTCCAGCATGAAACCAGAAATGGGCGCTCCTGGGTGTTACAAAGTCTTCAGATGTCTGCGAGCACCTTGGTGACTGATAGTTTTGAGTGTTGTGGTGCTGAGTTGACCCCTGAGGCGCTCACAGACAAAGTCTGTCTCCACCATGAGACCACAAATGGGCGCTCATGTGTGTGAGAAAGGGTTTTGGTGTTTACAGACACCTTGTCGACTGATAGTTCTGAATATTGCATTGCTGCTTCAGCAACTGAGGCGCTCACAGACAGAGGCATGTTTTCCTAGTGACGATACAAATGGGTTTTTGACATTGTGGAAGAAGGCGTCTGTCTGCAAGAGTCCAAGTGGCTGACTCAGCACTGCCTCATCCAAAATCATGAGTCACCAAGGTGCTTGTCATGTCATGTTGGAATCTTCGGTATGTCTGTCAGCGCTTTAAGGTTGACACAGCATTTTCAGCATCTGTCAAAGCATCGTATTCTGTGAAAGCCTTGAGTGGCATGGTTAAAGTCAAATGCAGGCCATGGTTGCCACAGCAATTTCAAGTAGCTCTCTGGATTGCCATACATACGCTACTGAGGCTAGCCCAGCAGTGTCAACCAGTCATATGGCATTTTGCAACAGACAGCTGTCCGTGCTCAGTCTCCAAGCTATCAAATGCGCAAGCCTTGCATACCTACAAAGGCCTCTAAGCCCAACTAGTACGCGTGTCATGTATGTAGGTATGTCTCACGTGCATAATTGATGAGCATAGAGCACAATTGATTAGCAGTGAATCACACAACAGCTACGCAGCAGACAAGGATGTGGGCACACAAGCATTTGCACCAGGCCATGCCAAAATGCCTGGGCCTTGCTCTCGTCCCAATTGCACCAAGCAGACATGCTGTGCTATCGCACGCATGAACGTCTGAATTCCAGCTGTAACGCCAGACAGACAAGTTTTGCGCACGACAAAGGTGCTTCTGGCATAAGAATGCTGTAGTCAGCAGTGCTGCAGCGTCAGACTGTCATGTACTTGCACAACAGCTGCAGCTAGAACGCTATTGGATATGTCACAGCAGGTGTTACATAGCAGCAGCACATATACGTGTATGTGTGTGTGTGCGATTTGGTAAGTAGCTGCAGCTAAACAAAAGAAGAGTGAAAAAGTTCACTGTTAAAATTCTGTCTGCTCTCATTCTGGTCTGTCAATTTAAACAGAAACCATGCTAAGACTGTCAACATCACTTCACTTGACACAAAGCTGTGTTGTAGATCGGTTCCTCGGCTCGTATCATTGCCATTGCTACATTTCGTGTGCCAAGTACTCAGATACCTTGCACAAGTGAGACACTCTCTATGATTGTGAGTCAAACACTGAAATTTCCTTGCCCATCTTCTCAAACATTGCCTCAGCCCTGTGATCCAGCCCTGCTCTATCAGCCAAACGGCCCTCCTCAGACATTCTAAACCCTACTTCTGCTTCGCCAGCAGCAAAGCGCTTGAACACATGCTCACAAAACTCATCACACTCCTCGCCATAGTCATGACTGCCGCCTAGGTTCGACTTGACGGCTGGGGGTACAATCTCGACGAATCTGATGTTGGATTTGGCATACTGGAATCTGCAAGCTACTGTGAAGGAGTGTACAAACGCCTTTGTTGCTCCATACACTGGTGCTGCTCCTGTGGGGACAAAGCCTAGCAGAGATCCTAGATTGACAAAAGCAGCCTCTTTCTTTTTCAAGAAGTGAGGGGTCAGGAGCTGAATCAGATGAACTGGTGCCTCAACATTTGTGGCGATCTCTGTGTAACGTGTGGACCAGTCGTTGTCATCCTTCAAAGAGACCCTCCGTTGGATGCCAGCATTGTTCACCAGGACGTTGACCTCAGGGTGGTTGTCAACTATCCACTTGGCAAGCTTTTCTCGCTCTGAGACTTGTGAGACATCGTTGACGACATACTTCAGCTTGGGCTGCTTGGCCTGAGCATCCTTGAGTGCCTGCTCTCTACGCCCTGTGATGATGACGGTACTGCCAGCATCGATGAAGTTCTTGGCTAGCTCCTGGCCGATGCCGCTGGAACCGCCGGTGAGCAGTACGGTGGCCGACTTCAGATCGAAGGGGCTGTACTTGGGGACTGATGTAGGTGCCATGATTGCGCAGTCTGTGGTCAGGTTTCTGTGGTCGACTTGTGAAACTTCGCACAAATCGGCGAATGCGATGCAGCACAAAGCATTTTAGGCTGCGTGCGACCTTCTCACCAGCTCGTGGCTTTACGATGAGAACAGTTGAGTAAAGCAACGTTTCGTCTTCTTTGGACTGGAAGCCTTGAATGGTCTGTCATTTTTGGCCATGCATTCAAGCCATTGACAGCTCATGCAACTTGTTATCAGTACGTAAGACTCAGTTCAGCCAGTGCTACTTCTGCCTGTAGTTCCAGTCTTCATGTGTTGAACATAGCTTTGCAGTCAAGTGACGGCTTTGAGCTTGTAAGACAATGTGTCATGTTTGACAAAGCGCTTTGATGTATGTAGGTGCTACATCATGAAGGCATGGACAAACAAGAAGCAGAGCAACGAGTGCAGCAGGTCAATGCAGACATGCAAGCCATCATAGGTGAGCAGTGCTATCGTGAAATTGGAGAACAGATGTGATTTATAGCTCGCCCCGCCCTGCCCTGCCCTGCTCTTCCCGGATCACCCTGCCCCGATGCCCTGCTCCACCTGACTTTCCACTGAATGGTGTCTTGTGCTGCTGCATGGGCACTTCCATCTGTCTTCACTGCATTGATCATTTGATCAAAAGCTTGAAGCAACAGGATAGACGCATTCTGCTCAATATAACTCAGCGTTGTGGGTAAGTGAAATAAAAGCAAACAGTGCATTCAGCCACTTCAGTTTTGGTCAAGACTTTGTTGATATCTTATTCTGCTGCTGCACCGTATATGATAGTGTCTGATGCCAAAGCATATCCTCTTTCTATTCTGGTTTTAGTGATGGCTTTTTTGAGCTTTTGCCGCAGTAAATTAAGAGATCTTGTTCTGCAATTGCAGGTGAATGCATTGATGCTGTGAGTGGCGAGTTGACCTTTTTCACCCTGCCAAACTGCTTTGAGTTATTTGGGTTTGACCTGATGATAGATGACCAATGGCATGTTTGGCTTCTTGAGGTGTGTCTGCTACATCAATACTTCCCCATATGCTTCTTTTGACTGTTCAGAAAGTGTGGTCTTCTTCACCCTGCCCAACTGCTTTTGGTCTCTTTGAATTTGACCTCGTAATAGATGACCAATGGCATGTTTGGCTTCTCGGGGTGTGTCTGCTACATCAACATCTCCCCATATGCTTCTTTTGACTGTTCAGAAAGTGTGGTCTTCTTCACCCTGCCCAACTGCTTTGAGCTTTTTTGGGTTTGACCTCCTGATAGATGATGAATGGCGTGATTGGCTTCTAGAGGTGGGTCTGCTACACAGTACAGTTTCCTATATGTTTGTTATGATTGTCGTTACACGACGGTCCTTTTCCACCAGTTGAATTGCTTTGAGCTGTTTGGGTTTGACCTGATAATGGCATGTTTTGCTTCTGGAGATGAGCAGACAAATGCAGTAATCAGTCAGTTGACCAATAAGTCATGGGTGTTGTCTCAAAGATCAAAGTAGGGACATATAAACCATGTCAATTTGTCCGCTCCTCTTGCATACGCTGCTCCACACACACCTGGTCATATGTTCAAACTACAGGTGCGTGATCAGGGAGTGAGCCTGCACATGTCACTGAATGCTGTGAAATTAGGTGTTGCAAAATCAATGGCATGGCTTCTGGAGACAAATCTGCTACATAACACAATGTAGCGTATTTTGTTGTCACTTCCAAAATGAGAGCAGGCTCGCTTGCTGACTCAGGCGCTCACTCACTCACTCACTCACTCACTCACTCACTCACTCACTTTTTGTGCTGCAGGCAAATGCAGAACCAGATTTGCAGCAGACAGGAGAGAGATTGAAGCCTATAGTTGCCGGCCTGCTTGAGGGCATCATGCAGCTGGTTGTTGATCCTCTTGCCCAATCCCAGGTGAATGCCTTAGCAATGATTGCGTTCAGAACAACCTGTTTCACGTGTTTTCAGCCATTTACAAAAGGAATAAAGTTGTTGCAAAACCCTTGATAAAATGTTCTTCCCAGCAAGGTTTGTTTGGTGCCTGCACTAGAATGGCAGTCTAAGAGCACCTGCTTGAGGGCATCATCCTCTTGCGCAGTGCCAGGTGAATACATAGCCCCAGCAATCCATGCTTACTCTCTTCTGAGCCAGCATTGTGGGTGCTGGAGTGGGTTGCCCTGTCAACTTCACAAGCTGATCTAAAACAAGACAATGATTTCCTCAGAACACATTTGCAAAGCAACCTGCCATTGTGTTGAGCAGGAAATTGTACCTTCATCTCCACAGCTTGATGGCAAGAAATAATCATTGTCCTTACATACCTTTCCCAACGAAGTTTCTATTGTTGCAGGGAATTGTGCCCTCAACCGCAAAGCTCGATGGCAAGAAGTTTGTTGGTCAATGGGTGCAAGTATTGGACAAGCAACAAGGCAGGCACCTCGGTGGATCCGGAATGGCCTTTCAGTAAGCCTGAGAGAGATGAAATCACACACGTTGGCCGACCGACGATTTTGATTGTGTGTGTCAAACCAGATGCAAAACTGAGACAACCAATAGTATCAAGGCCTGTAATGTGCGTGAGATGAGACAAACACATCGCAAAGCATTCATGCTTGGTGGCATCATCGCAGAGATGATTTGATGACATAAGCGCATGCAAGCGGCAAGGCAGGCAGCTTGGTGGTTCAGAAACGGCATTTAGGTCTGCCTTCTGCTTTCATGAGGTGAGGGTATCATTGGGAGGGGATACAAAACCCTTTTTGTCATTGGGTATCAGATAGCAGCCTAAACTTTTCAGTTTGATTGCTCTGCAGGATGTTATACCATTAGCTGCTTGGTGAAAATTTGCTGGAGTTGATGCCACATATGCTCATGATGTATGCATGCATTGTCAAGGACGCATGTGTTGTCTTCCCCTGTGGAAAGCGTGTTTCAAACTGCGATACTTGCTGCCTTAAGCACTGGCCTGATTTACCGACGTCAAAGATGTCAATTTTGTTCTGTCATGCCAGAATGTATGTGCATCTGCTTCACTTATGCACCATGTTGACGCCTTGAACATCAGTAAGAAAGTAGCATCAGTGCATTGTCATGTACCCAACTCCTTCAGCATGATATGTGGCTCTGCTGCAGCCTTGTATTGTCAATAACAGGTCACATGTGAAGCTGGCCTAGCACCTGTCATGAGACTAGATGGAAGCCAGATCATTAGGATTGCGTGTCCAGATGAACGCAGAGGCGTGCTCAGGATTAAATGTCCAGATCAGCGAAGAGGATGTAATGTGCGAAACTTTGTGGTGTTCGAGGCAGGTCAAACATGAAGCTAGTCTAGCAAACTGATGTGAGTCTGAGTATAATGCACAGCATGGGCTGTGATCAACATTGCATGTCCACGTCAATGCAGACCTTACAAAGTGCAAAACCCTGTAATGCCAAACGCAGGAGCGGTCTTGCCCAAAGAACCTCCCAGTATGATGCCAGAGGGCATGTCTGTTCTTCTCCCTCTTTCAAGTCACAAATGAAATCAGTCAACCACCCAAGAGGCCTATGGTCCAGATGGTCGCAGCATCTAGGTCACATGTGAAGTTGGTCTAGCATCTTGATATGAGACCAGATGGGAGCCAAAGTATTGGCCGTGATCATTCCGCTAGCTGCTGCTGCTGGTACGCCAATGCCAGGTTGTGTGGAATCTCCACACCTACGACCATATCACAAGTCACATCATGATCATTCAGAAAGAGAGAACACAGCGAAAGTAAATGTCTGTTCCGCTAGGCGCAGTGTGGCAAGAGTATTGGCTGTGATTATTCCTGTAGCTGCTGCTGCTGGACCTTCAATATGAGGCTGCGCTTAGTCCCCACACCTACAAACACAAAATGCCAGTTCACATAATGAGCATTGACAAAGATATTCCACAGCAAAAACAAAAGTCTGCCCCATTAGGCGTAGTGTGGCAAATGTGTTGGATACAATCATTCTGCTAGCTGCTGCTGCTGAACCTGCAATGCCAGGCTGCCTTAAATCTCCACACCTACAACCATAGCACAACAAGTAACATCATGATCATGCAGAAAGAGATAACACAACAAAACAAAAGTCATGCCCATCAGACGTAACATTGCTAGATTGTTGGCTGTGATCATTCCTGTAGTTGCTGCTGCTGACACGCCAATGCTGGGCTGCTTTGAATCTCTACACCAACAACAATATGTTGATTCCGAGTCAATTGATGTACTCATCTGACATGTGAGGCAACTGATGTACTGATCTTTCGCATGAGGCAATTGATGTACAGTAGACTTTCTTTGTAAGGACACTCGATGTCAGGACAATCTCAATGTAAGGACAGCGCCAGTGGTAACCAATCACTGCATTCTGACTGCACTGGTCTCTCTGAGTCAGGACAACTCAATGTAAGGACCAGTTTGTTGGTAACCAAAGCAGTCGTTACAAAGAGAGTTTACTGTATTAATCTTACATGTGAGGCAATTGACCGCCTGTGGTGATGATGATCCTGCAACAGAGAGCAACAGCAAATGCAACACAGTGGATTTTCAAGGTCAAAACACACTATGTGCAGACTTGCTTTGCATGTTGCAAATGCAGCAAGAAGCAATCACTGCATCTTGACAGCGGTGGTACCTCAGTGTAGGGGCCAGTCTAATAAGAAGGACGATCTTTTGGCGACAAACACAGTCGTCACGGCAATGATTTATTGTACCTATAAAGGCCTTTGATGGGTACTTGCTGTTCAGGAAATGACGCTCTACATAGAACAATCTTTTGACCGCACAGTTGTTGCAACAAAAACACCTTGTACCTGTAGAAGCCTTTGATGGGTGTTTGTTGTCCAGGAAATGACCTGTTCTGAGCACTGATGGCAGCACCAGTTTTTGAGGACAAGCATGATTACCACAACGCGAACTGACTGCACCTGTAAAGGCCTTTTATGGGTGTCTGGGGTCCTGGAAATGATCCATTCTGAGCACTGATGGCAGCACCATAAGTGCCCTTATTCCGCCTTAGCCAGAACTCATGGGTCAGCGGGGAACCTAGTAGGGTTACTTCTGCCCTCTTCCTGATATCTGGGATGACTCGCTCTAAAGCGTTCCATAGTGGCTCTGCTCTTTTAGCCTGCACAGAGACGGTCGATATCATGTATGGGTAAGGCAAAGCCCTAGGACTACCCTAGCGGTGACAGGAACTTTTGCAAGCATGGCATTTGTCGTGTATGGGTGAAATGCAACTCTGCGCTAGTGGCTCTGCTCTTCTGGCCTGCATAGGAATGGCTGATCTCACGTACGGGTGAGGCAAAGCCCTAGGGCTACCCTAGCGGTGATGGGCACTTTTGCAGGCTTGACAGTTGTCACAAATGCGTTGAAAAGAACTCTGCGCTAGTTGCTATGTTCTTCTGGCCTACACACGGATGGCAGCTCTTACGTATGGGTGAGGCAAACCCTGAGACTACCCTAGCAGTGACAAGAACGGTCGCTAGCATGCTGTTCGTGGTTTATGGATGAGATAAATCTGTACCCTAGTGGCTCAGCTCTTTTGGCCTGCTTAGGGACGGCAGATTTCATGTGTGGGTGAGATGTAAGCCTAGTCTAGCGGTGATCTGAAAGCTGCTATGCAATCAACGGAAGCAATGCAAGCGCAAACTGTGACATCTAAACGCACGTGCAGCGTCACAAATACCGTGCAGTAATCACCGTCATCACGGCTCGTGACTCAGCCTACATGCCTTGTGCGATGATTGCTGGATTGTAGAATTGCTTGAGTCAGACAACAGAAGCATAAAAAGCAAACATAGCGCTGAGGTGAAGCATCTTTTGGAGAGGTCGGTGGGTACCTTCAAATCTTTGTATTCTTTGCTTTTGCGGTCTAAGCCTTGCCAGATATCATATGGCTCGTTTGCCGCCACATATGCGTGTATGGTAGCTTTTCCCGGCGGCGCCAAGGACGAGTCAAAAACGGAGGGAATGGAGATGATGCACACGTTCTGTGCAGCTTCTAAGTCATCCCAATCATTCACCACCAAATGGTGGCAGTCTAGATTTGGATCCAAGCCTTTGGCATCAATCCCTGCACAACAAAAAATGAAGCAACATCATTTCAACTTTATGGTCAAATATCAAAACACTAAATACAGAACTGCTGTATCCTGAATTTTCAAACTGCTACATTCCATTGCTTCTAGCAAGTCGGCTCACCAAGGTTCAAATGCACAAAGCTGTCACATCTAATTCTGTGGAGACTCGATACTCAGTTATATGAAGCCTGTGTTGCCCTGGGTTTAGGGTTCAAGGTTTAGGGTCTGTTGAGATTGTTAATTCCATTGTTGAAAAGTCAATCACGGTAAAACAACATTTTGAACACAAAGCTTGTTTGTTTGCACTTCTTTAAAACTTGTGAGCTCACCTGCAAAAGCAAGAAGCCATCAGTCTGAAGAGTTCATTTAGCTTCAGCACTCCATGACTGATGTTTCAGGATGATGTCCAGACAAGACAACAGACATTGTTGCAAAAGCAGTAACAGTATGTCATACATTTGTGACAAAACATGCCACCTGGCAAATGCATGCAGCTGCCAGTTTCAGGTGTCCATTCAGCTTCTTCACTCCATTGCTGCTGCATTGTTGGCTGGCCAAAGCGTGTAATCTCTCTCTCTCTCTGCTACTTGGGAGTAATGTCCTGATTAGGCAACTATTGCTCTGTTTGATGCTAGAAGTTTGCAAACTCACCCAAGTGCAAATGCATGAAGCTGCCTGTTTGAGGTGTCCGATCAGCTTCTTCACTCCACTGCTGCTGCTTGGGAGTGATGTCCTGATGAGGCAACAGGCTCTGAGTGTCCCAGACTGAGGCATTACTCACCACACCTTTTGCAGTCCTGATTATGGTTGGGGGTTTCCTGGAGTTCTGAGGGCGAACCCTAACACCCACAGCCTTGCCGCCTGCATCAATATCTGATAGAGTCATGTTCTTGGAAATTTTGATCTGGACAGACAGAAACAAGGAAATAAAGACTTCCTCCAGTCCTCTTTTGAAGGGTTTTCACAACTGATGAGCATTTGTTTCATTCAAAACGCATGCTAGACAGGATTTGCAGGCACAGCTAGGTGGGCACTGGAGCAATCAACCGTCTCCAACCAGTTTGACCCTGTGCTAGCCTGAACTATAATGGACCGTATTGGACATGTCCACAGTTGACTGCTGAGCCTCTGTGTTCAGCACAGCCTTGGTACCTGGAGACTGCCCAATCATGCACTGAAAAGGCACTTTGTCCTGTGACATGTGTGTCATGTGATGTGCATGCTGGTGGTCATTGGCGGACACAGTGATACTGGCATCACTTTTGGCATCTAACAACCTTGCAGGATTTCTTCCCATCAGTTACTAATATCAGTTACTAATGGTAGCTTACTAAGAGTAACTTCTGCGAGTCAGTTATCGTTGATGCGCAGATGTCCGCCGTGTCGTGCTCAGAACAATTTTGTGTGTGAGAGAGGGCTTGCGCCACACACGTTAAGCAGGCTTTGCTACACCAGGTGACATGTACTGATTGTGGCTGTGATTGTGAGGATGAATGTGACCGTGTTTCACAAATTATTTGAGTAGTACTAGTATCACCTTCAACAAGGATTTCTTCAACATGTGACCTCATCATGATTCTGCCTCCTCTTTTCTCTCTTTTCCTTGTCAAGACATGAATAGTGCAGCTGGAATGACATTGCATTGTTTCAATGTTTGTACAATCTTACAAAGTTTGTGAGTCTTCATGTGCGGATGCTTTCCAGAGCGACTCACCTTCAACAAGGATCTCTTCAACATGTGATCTCATCATAACTCTGCCGCCATTCTTCTCTACTCCTCTTCTCAATGCATTCACAATGCTGCTAGTACCTCCCATGGGATAATCAATTGTGCTGCCAGGCCTATTACGCTCCATCAGCATAAACGCCATTTCGGCACAAATTGTGTCCTTAGCTAGCATGCCGCTGCAACACAGCAAACATGTGAAGAGGAAGAACAGTAAAGTCACACAGCACAGGAAGAAGAACAAGAGGACAAAAAGGTTTGCTGTGCTGCCAGGTCTGGTCTGCTCTGAGAGCATGAATGCCATTTTGGCACCAATTGTGTCTTTTGCAACACAGCAAACACCTCAGATTAATGGTGAAGACGCGATACATAGACACAAAGCAGAGGAAGAAGGAGAAGGGAACTTGTCGTGGTGATGGGTCTGTTGTGCTCCTTGAGCGTGAATGCCACTTTGGCACACAACATGCCCTTAGCTAGCATGCCACTGCAACACAGTGAAGACATCAGAGTTTGATAGTGAAGAAGAAAGGCAAGGACACGCGGCAAAGGAAGAAGGATAAGGGAATTCGCTGGTGGTGCTGAGTCTGTAGCGCTCCATGAGCATGACAGCCATTTTGGCACAGGTTGTCTCCTTTGCTAGCATGCCGCTGCAACACAGTGAAAACGTCAAGGATTGATGACAAAGACAAAAGACAGGAACACACAGCAGAGGAAGAAGCAGAAGGGAATTTTATTATGCTTCCAAATGATGTCTGCTGCGCTCCATGAGCAGGAATGCCATTCCAACACAGACTGTATGTTGTCTATAAAATAACAAAATTTTGACAAAACACATAAGCAGGGTTCCTTAGCGAGTCAAAAAAATTTCAGCAAGGGGAGTTTCAGATTTGGGCTGTACCTGAGCACAAAACATTCTAGATCCAGGAATTTTCTGAGCCAGGGGTTAGTCACCACTTTGTCCACCACTTTGGCAAAAGGCGCCGTGAGTGTTGGTGCTTGGAGGCCGGTTAGCGCCAGTTTGGGACCAAAGCGCAGCATGCTCAGCACCACACCTGCAATTTCAAGTTTGAACTTGTACTTTGGCTACATAACACCTGATTGGCTAAGGCGCCAAGAATGTTGGCGCTTGGAGCCTGGTTGGCGCCAATTTAGGACCAAAGCGCAACATGCTCAGCACCACACCTGCAATGTCAAGTTTGAACTTGTATTTTTGCTATTTGTCGTCTGCTTTGGCAGAACGCGCTACAAGTGTTGGCGCTTGAAGGCCAATCAGCGCCAATTTAAATTAAAGCGCAGCATGCTCAGCACCTCACCTGCAGTTTCAATTTCAAACTTGTAGTTTTGCTGTTTGTCACCTGCTTTGGCAAAAGGTGCTGTGAGTGTTGGCGCTTGAAGGCCAATCAGCGCCAATTTAAACCAAAGCGCAGCATGCTCAGCACCACACCTGCAGTTTCAATTTCAAACTTGTAATTTTGCTATTTGTCACCTGCTTTGGCAAAAGGTGCTGTGAGTGTCGGTGCTTGGAGGCCAGTCAGTGCCAATGTGGGACCAAAGCGCAGCATGGACAGCACCACACCTGCATGACAAACTTTGCACCTAAAGTTGGATATAAATCTTCAAAGTGCTTGCTTCTTCTACCTCTGCTTATTGTGAGTAAGTGCAGGCCTGCACACCAGCAGGACATCCTGTTGCAGCTAACTTAGGACGAAAGCGCAGCATGAATAGCACCAAACCTAGAGAATATATTTCGGATATTAAACAATTGCTACTTGCGCGTCCTAAGAGGAAATGGTGCCAAGCGCAGTACTTGAACACCAGTCAGCACAAACTTGAGACCAAAGCGCAGCATGGACAGCATCAAACCTGCATGACACAGCTGGTGTTCCAAGTTAAAACACAGGTCTGTGGTGCTCTCTTGGATTTCTCTCTTGCTTGTACAATAAATCAAATGCTACCAGCTTTATGACCTGTTTGCAGCCAACTTTGTGGCCAAAGTGCATCATGCGCAGCAACACACCCCTGCACAACTAATTTCCAAATTTAAATTTTGCCTTGTTCTCCGTTTTCTGCTGCTTGCACACCTTACAACATTGGTCATTGATTGCTTGTTGATCAGAGCTCAACTCAACAGATTCATGCCAAAAGTGGTGGAGGCAGCCTCTCTAAGGCATGCTTCCTGTGAATCTGATGCATTAAGAAATTGTGACAAAGCGCAGCATGGACAGGCTGTGAGGTCAACACTCATGCTTGCGCATGTTTCTCACCAGAGGCCTCTGTTGCGCTTTAGCCTTCATAGCCTGCTACATTGATGGGGAAGATGCAAAACAGGACAAGTACGCATTGCAAAAGCGTTTTGAATTGACAGGCAGACCTGGGTCGCTTCAAAGAACAGCAGCAGGAAACAGTGCAGCGCCTTGATACCAACACCTCATCATGTCCTCGAGAAAAAGAATGCAGGGCTTGATACCAAAGAAGAAGAACTTTGAAACAAAGGGCAGACCTGGATCGCTTCTGAGGGCTGCTGCAGGAAAAAGGGCAGCGCCCTGTTGCAAGGGCCTCATTTTGTCTTCAAGCGCCTTCCATTGTTGCAATGCTTCGTCTCCCCCTTGTGACCGAATCATCTCAGCGTAACTGTCTCCATTGCACACCACAGGGAATGACCCTTCAGGGGTGTGAGTGATCCACTGCATGCAACAACATTGACTTCACGTCAAGGCTGTGGCTTCTGGAACAGTGAATTTGGACTTTTGTCAGTGTGATTCATCTCCCCCTTGTGACGTATAACATCTCAGCGTAATGGCCGCCGTTACACACCACAGGGAATGACCCTTCAGGAGTGTGAGTAATCCACTGCATGCAACAACCTTGACTTCCCAAATTGTGAGTTGCAGCAAAGACTGAGGTTTCTGGCACAGTGAATTTGGACTTCTGTCAGTATGATTCATCCCTCCCTTGTGACCGTATCATCTCAGCGTAACAATCACTGTTACACATCACAGGTCATGAACCCTCTGGGGTGTGAGTAATCTATTCCAGACAAGAAACGCATCTAGTAGAGTTCCAGGTACAGCAAATTGTATGAATTGTGACCATCCAATGATGCCTTTGGTCGGCATACAACTGAATTCGACAACTTGCCCTTTGCAGCCGCATCATCTCAGCGTGGCAGTCGCCTTTACACCGCTGGAACTAAAGCCTCTGGGGTGTGAGTAAACCACTGCATGGCACAACTTGGACTTGTTGGAAATTGCCAGTGGCTGCAAATGCTGCAAAATCTAAAATTTGGAAACATATGCCCTAGCTGTAAATGTGTGCAGGATGCTTCTGCCATTATGACCATGTTGCCTCAGCGTAACAGTCAGTATTACATACGACTGGAACTGAAACTTCTGGAGTGACATATTCACTGCAAATCAGAGCTTGTCACACCATTGTCATCGCATCACATGCTTTCTAGGCAGATCCGCTGGTCTGAATTTGCTATCTGTCTCAGGGCGGTCTGAGCAACTCAAGGCAGGTGAAGACTGGAATGCCAGTGCAAGGCTGCTGGCTTACGTGATGCGGCAACAAGACAGCGTTTTGCTCTAGACAAATGACGATGCTGCCATGCTATGAAAACCAGTTGAACACATTTGAGCAGACACCTCGTCACAGTAACTGTGTTTGCTGGGAAATGGTTTCTAGGAGCGCACTCATCAACGTTTACGTCATGACTGTGCTTGTGTGATGCTCACCCTGTCATATGTTGCGCATTCCACCTTCTCTCCAATGGCATTCAGGGTCTGCTTCAAGGGATTGGATGAATTGCCTTCACCTGAATGAATATGCAATGGCGATGACTAAAGCAACATTTCTTGGTGATGACTGTAATTTACTGCAAGATTTAGTGTGGGCTGCAATCAATTGGTTGAATTGCCTTCACCTGAATAAACATACATTGGCAGTGATTAGACTACAATAAATACTTGGTGATGACTGTGCTTGACTGCAAGATCTAGCATGGGCTCCAATCCACTGGATGAACTGCCTTTGCCTGAATGAACATACAATGGCAATGATTACAATGCGTATGCAAATCATCAACATGTGATATTGCATTTGTCATTGCCATTGCAGGTTTGTCCAGGCAACAAGCAACGTATCAAGTCACTCTTGATAGATTGCCTTCACCTGGACAAACATACAATGGCAATGACTAAAGCAATATCATGTGCTGATGACTGTGTTTGACTACAGGGTTCCAATGAACTGCCTTCACCTGCATGAACATACAATGGTGATAACAAAAGCAATGCGCATAGTGATGAGTGTAATTGACTGCAGGAGTTTGATGCGCTGCCTTTGTCTGAATGAACACACAGCAGCAGTGACGACAATGCATATCCAACAGTGATGACAGCAATTGACAGCAAGACTCAGCATGAGTTCAAAAGGCTGCACATGACCAGAGTGCATGATAGGATGCAAGTGTTCAGTTGTTTGTGATGGCATGACAGGCACCACACAAACAGTGCAGTGATGTCATGCATCGCACCAGCCGGCTCAGCAAAATTGTAGGTCAACTCACAACTTGCATTGTCTCAACAAAATGATTGACGCAAGACAAGCAATATCTTGAAGGAGTATCATGCATCTCACCAGACAGCCCAGCGAAAAATGATGGTCCAGAATCAAAGTGATGACCCTTTACTTCAAAGCCGTGTGCGGCTCCGCCCAAGGTGTAGTGAGACTCGCAGACTGTGACTCTGTAGCCATACCGAGCCAGCAAAGCGGCACAGCACAAGCCTGCACAACAGCATCAGCAGCTGTATTGACGTGCTTGCTGATCTGGTGGTCTGTGATCAGGTTTGAAAAGTGCAGATGCTGGCGTGTCAGGCTGTCTGACCTCCAATGCCGGAGCCGATCACTGCGTAGTCTGTTTCATGAGAGTCGGTAGATGTGTCGGGCTTGTCTATGCTGATTGTGTCGGACGAGCGCTGATTCGTAGCAACTGCACTGCAGGGACCGAAAGGGGGAGCGTGTTTGGACGGCCTCTTGCTATGCGGGCGCAATGCAGGGAGCCTAGTCTTCAGAGATCTGCTTGGCTGAAAAGCTCGGGCTTGATAGCTTGCACTATGAGCTGTGCTTGGAGCCTGACTCAAGGTCAGGTGCTTGCACATCCCACTTCACAACGCCAGCGTGAACGCGCACAATTTTAGCCACTTTGCGCCAAGGTTTACGCACATAGCTCAGTGGGTCAGAAGATTTCGCTGCTGCGTTTATCAATTCCGAAAGCAATGCCTGGACCTTGACCACAAGCATGCAAGACATGTGAGTGGTCATGTGGGTTTAGTATGGGAACCCACCTTGCTCTCTGCAGCACAACACAGTTCAGCGCGTACGGCATGCTATCCAAACTTTTCCTCTACCTAGCCAGACCCTGTGTCATCTCATACACATGTCATTGCATCCCCTCAGCTTGCAACAAGCTTTGACAACGTTGACTGCCTTCAAACAATCTACTGCACGCTCAGCGGCTCAAGCATTCAAGGTGCGTAAAAGCCTGCTTGCTGCTTGGAGGTCCAAGGGATGTCGTCACGACCAGCATGTGATTGCAAGAGGTTTGTCTGAAATTGCTTCTTTCATGAAGTGTATGTCTAACATGTCAAGGTGTCAATACAGCATCAAAATTTTGATGCTTGCCCTCTCAAGCACTGGGGCAACATGAAGGCTGCGGTAAGCCAGCAACATGATGGACGCAGCTTTGAGCAGAATTGTGATTTGACGTATGAAGCGGTGTCCCACAGCAGGTACGGGCAAATCATGGCAGCAGTCAAATTTCAGGCAACCCTGGAGCGCAGTAAACGACTCCAGAGTCTTATCAAGGGCGTCAAACTGTGTCTTACTGCTAAGGCATCATGAGAATCCCAGTCTGAGTACCTCAACCTCACCAAAGTCCAAATACTGACTGAAACCGCTTGCCAAACTCCACATGATGTTGTTATAGGTAAAATCAGATCATGCACATAAATTGCCTTAAAACCTCATCTTGTCCTGTCGCCCACCAGTGATGTGCGACTTGAGGAATTTCACGGCATTCTTGAAGAGATCTGGACACTCACAACTTGCATCAGCTGAGATCCTGACTGCATGAAGCAAGGGCATTGTGACCTACTGCTGGACAGCCCTGTGTAAGCTGTGCCGTAGGCAAAATGCCTGGATTCAAGCTCTCCAAATATCTCTCCAGAGATCGATAGCTTCATATTGCATGTGGTATGCTTTGTTTTGCAGCAGGCCTTTGCAATCGTCTCACGTCAATAAACCATCTCCAGATGTCATAGCATGCTGTCTCACTGCAGCTGCTTGCTGAAAGCATAGCAATGTCTGTCTGCTTGCTGCTGGAGCATTCAGGATGGGTTTGCATGCTGACTGCAAACAACAAAGCGCCCAGCTCATCCAATTTGGTGGCTTGGATCTTGCTCCTGGATTGTCTGTCTCGCTGCTATGGCATCTTGGACGCCGGCTGCTTCAAGATGACAAGACTGTCTCCTGGTGTCATAGCACATTCGCTCAAGGTATCCGCTCGCTGAAAGCTTGTCGCTCACAGAGGTGTCGTCTTGCTTACTGCTGAAGCACTGTGTATCAGAGGATGGGTGCTGGAAGGCAAGAAGCTGGTGTCGCGGCGCTGAAACTCATGTGGTTGCTGACACATTTTTGCATCAGAGGAATGGCTTCATGCTTGCTGCTGAGACGTCTTGGAAGGGGGGGCGGGGGGGTGGTAGGAGGGGCAGGCTGCCACAAATCTGCCAGGCTACTCTTGGATATCACAGCGTGAAACCTTGTCTGAATTGGGCATCTCTTGATTCAGGTTAAGGACTTCTTGCCTGCTGCTGCTGGGGTATCTTGAAACGGCAGAGGTGCTGAATGCTTCAGGATCACAAGCCTAATTCCTGTTTGCGGTTTCATTTGCCAGCTGTATCAGAGAAGAGTCCTGTTGCTTGCGGTTGTGGTATCTCAAGCGAGGCGCAGTCTGCTTCAAGACAGCAAATGCATCTCCCAGTCTCAAAGAGTCAAGTCTGATCTGCTTACTGCAAGCTCGCTGCCAAGAGCATCTGCCGCCTGGTGTCATGGACAACATCCAACGTATATGCTTCCTGCATCAGAGGAGTGTCTTCTTGGTTGCTGCCAGGGCATCTTGGGTTGAGCTGAGGTGTTGGCTGCGGCAAGCCAACAACTTCTCAAGCTGAATCAGAGAAGGGTCTTCTTGCTTGCTGCTGCTGCGTTTGTTGTTGGCTCAGGCGCAGACCGCTTCAACACAACAAGGCTATCTCCTGCTGCTAGGGGCGCAACGATTGAGCCAGCCAGCACTTCAAACCACATGGCTCTGCAAAAGCAGGCACACAAAACTGATGGTAGCATGATTTGCTGCTGACCAAAGGACATCATGTAAGACACTTTGGGATGCTTAAGGCTGATTTGCAGCTGCTAGGGGTATAACAATGGAGTCAGCCAGCACTTCTGACCACATGACTCTGCAACCACAGAAACCACATTGTCCGCAAGCAAACACTGATGAATACAGGGCCGTAATAAGACAGAATTTGCAATGCTTGAGGTGTATCAGTTGCTACTGAGGGTGCAACAATTGAGCCTGCCAGCGTGTCAAACCACATACATCTGCAGATGCAGGCAAACAGCTGACAGGCGTACAGACCAGTGTGATGAAATGACGTCTCCGACATTCAAAAAGACAATGGTCACCAACGCACATCTTGCGCTGTCTGAGGGCGCAACATTTTACTCAGCCAGCACATCATACACACGGCTGTGTGAACAAAGTAAGCAAGAGCAACATCACTTTGAAGTTCATGGCTCTGCAAACAGATTTGCAACGCTGACAGCTCTTACAACCAAGCATGCAATGTAACAAAGGCGCTAACTCTTTCAACAGCATGGCTGAGCAAGTACTGGTGTACTAGCAAGCACAACTGACAGCACTTTGATCAAATGCTTGGCATACACAGAAAGATGAGACCACATTGTGTTGAACACACAAGCCAAACCACACTACGCTGCCGATACAGCCTGCATGCGACGTTTGTTACTGCAGTAATGCCTGTTATCATGTGAATATGGGCTTTACCTGGGGACTTGACCCCGTGGAACTTCTTGAAAGCCAACTTTTTGGTAAAAGGGGATGGTTTTCTTGAGAGTTGTCAGATACACATCTGTGTGTGAGGCCGCAGATGTGTCCAACAAGTGTTCCATGACAGCTGAGCCAATGCCTTGACCCCTACAGCAAATCAAAATGATATTGGTACAAAGATACAGTTTTCTCGAGAGTTATCCGGTACACATCTGTCTGTGAAGGCGCAGGTGTGTCCAAGAAGTGCTCCATGACAGCTGAGCCGACGCCTTCACCCCTGCAACAAAACCAAAACATCATGCTGAAAACTTTGCATATGTCGTCTAGTTGAGAAACCTCGACCTTATACAGTATGACTGCAAAGTAAACACATTGACTAATTCTTGTCTGTACAACAGCAGCTGAGCCAATCCCTTGACCCCTGCAGCAAGATGAGCCCTTCAATGTCAGCAAGTTGCTGAGCCCAGGGACTCTATGCTCACAGCAACTGATCAGGGATTTGGCCATGAAAGGCATGCTTTATTGTTGTATAAGCGCGATGACACTGGTCCTGAATGCAGCAAAAGCAGATGTGAAAAGCGGTACCTCAAAAACAGAGTGCATAGCTGCAAGAACTGCACAGCTGGCCGTAAAGCTTCAGATACTTTGACACATACCATTAGCACGGAAGTTTCAGATTAGCCCTACCTCAGAGCATCATCTACAATCAGTGTGCGGAGCTCCAAGAACTGTACATCCTGCTGATTGGGTTGTTGTTGTAGCTGACCAAAGCCCACAAGCTTGTTTTCACTTTCAGCTACAATGAAACGCTCTACAGGCAGCCCAAGCGGATTCATCCTGTAAAGAAAAAGAAAAGTCTACACCGTTTGGTGGTATAGCGGGAGCCTCTGTCTCAAGAGGCAGCTGTAACAGGAACCAAATTTGCTTGATTGTGTGTGCTCACATCAAGGCGTCAAGACATTGCGGTTCTGAGCATGGGTCATATAAGCACAGCAATTGCAACAGCAGTGGGTAATCAGTGCAGCGATTTGCAGTGCAGGTTGGGTCTTTTCCAGGATTTTCATGTAGCTGGTTGTTTTGACACCGGCTGCAGAAACTTTAACTAGTAGCATAGCTAAGTATGACTTTGGCAGATATGATGCAGCACCTTTCCTTGATGACCATCTTTCTGATGCTTGACATGTCTTGAGCATTGGCCTGTCTGAATTTGAGCTGATGCTTGCTTGTGCTTGAGCACCTGACAACTCTGACTGGACGGCATGTCGACCTGCTGTGACACGCAGCGGAGAAAAATCGTGTTCCGTGGCTAGGAAATGCGTGTCCATCGGGGGTCAGGCTGCGAACCGCGCCGTGAAAGCTAGCTGTCAATGTTGAGCACAGCATTGCAGGTTTGATCTCCCCAGCGCTGAACTATCTTTCTGTCACGACTGATGGCAGCAAGCATACTTGCGAGAAATGCCGTTCTGTAGTCATTCATGATGTGCAGCTACCTCGATGCAGTTGGATGTTGCAGCTCCGAAGCCAGACCCAGATTTTAGGCAAAGTTGGATTGTTGGATTCAGTGGTCAAACTAGTGTCAGTACAGGTGCTATCGCTCAATCGGCACAAGACAGGCGCCATCACAATATCATGCACCTGTCCAGCAGACCCGGTTCCTTTTGGGACTACTGAACACAATCCGGTTCTGAGACTTGCTGCCCAGTAGCACATGCACCTGAACAATACTCCAGCTTTACTGGCCATATGGATCATCCACTCAGCCTACAAATGCCTCGACAAACTCAACAAGCCAAAGTCCAGGGCTATCACAGCCCTGCGACAACAGGGAACAGGCAGGCTACTGCAAACAGCTGAAGAGCGCATTGTTGAGTGGACCAGTCATTGCACAAGCTTGCTCTCAGCGAAACCCCCTATCTCCCCAACAACTTGCACATCTGCCTAGCCCGCCCCCACCAATCCCCTCCACCCCCTCATATCCTGAACCCAGTCTCAAGGAGGTTGTCACAGCCATCCGGCGCCTCAAGAACAACAAGGCACCAGGCATCTGCAACATCTTGCCGGAAATACTCAAATACGGCGGTGATGAAGTGCATTTGGCCATGCACCGGCTCATCCTGGACATTTGGCGCACGGAGTGTGCTCCCCAGGACTTCAAGCAGGACATCCTCATCCCCATCCCCAAGAAGGATGACAGCTCCCTCTGTGCCAACTACAGGACTATTGCTCTTCAGAGCATTGCAGCCAAGGCATATGCCAATGTGCTCAGGGCACGCTTGTGTCAAGACATTGAAGGTCAGCTCCTTGAGCAACAGTATGGTTTCAGGCCAGATCGCAGCTGCACAGATGCTCTTTTCAGCTTGCGGCTTCTGTGCGAATCAGCACACAACAGACACAAGACACTGTTCTTGTGCATGCTGGACCTGACTAAGGCCTTTGACTCAGTGGACAGAGACATGGCTTGGCAGATTTTGCTGAGCAGGCGCGTCCCCAACAAGTTGGTCACCCTCATCAAAGATCTCCACCTCAATCACTCAGCCATCATCAGAGCAGAGCTAGACTCACAACCAGTCCCCACCAATGTAGGCTTCAAGCAAGGCTGCAATCTTGCACCTGACCTTTTCAGTGAAGTTCACCATCACCCTTGACACAATAGTGAAACAGCTATTGCCTCAACTCCAACAGCTTGGAGTCACAATCAGTTATAAGCTAGATGGGCAGATCATGCACAACGGGAACCCCACTGTAGAAGACTTGTTGTGGATCTCGGACGACATTTCACTGATCTGTGATGACATTGCCAATCTGAGCACAGCTGTCACACTCATGGACAACACATTTACCCAGTGGGGCCTGACCATCAACACACATAAGACAAAGGTGTTAATTGTGGGTCATGATGCTGAGTACCAAGCTGCCAACACCAACATCTTTATACGGGGTGACAAGCTAGAAGTGGTCTCGTCATTTAAATACTTGGGCTCAATCTTTTCCTCAGATGCCACCATTGATGCTGAAGTGAGGCATAGGATTGCTGCAGCAAACGTTGCTTTTGTTCGTTTGCGTAAAGCCAAAGTTTGGTCCACAAGGGCTTTGACGCGTTTCACCAAACTCCAGTTTTTCCAGTCTATTGTCATGTCGGCGCTGTTGTATGGTGCAGAGACATGGACTCTGCTCAACAAGCCTTGTGC
Organism: Trebouxia sp. TZW2008; assembly: GCA_002118135.1. NCBI lineage: Eukaryota > Viridiplantae > Chlorophyta > Trebouxiophyceae > Trebouxiales > Trebouxiaceae > Trebouxia > Trebouxia sp. TZW2008. The sequence goes on along the minus strand of BDIU01000224.1, from coordinate 28,988 downwards.
AGCTATGTCTGTCTTTTTGATGAGTTGTTTGAGACACATTTGTGGCATTTCTTTGAGAGACTGTGTTTCAAATGCAGCCATACTGTCAATGTGTCAAACTTGTTCCATAAACTCCCAACTGAGGAGTAAGTGGCTGAGGTGGTATGGACATGTCTGCAGGATGGTAGACACTAGGTTGCCTAAGGTCATGATGTTTGGTCAAGTCAAGGGATCAAATCCTCCAGGTCGCCCAAGGAAGATCTGGAATGACATTACTATTGTTTTGTCCGACTTTCAACAGTTGAACATCAGGCGTCCATATTGCGACGCTCAAGACAAGGCTGCCTGGCGAGATAGGACTTCTGCCACACATACCTAGCAGTATATGCTGGAACATGTAATGATTATTATTATTTTGGATCAAGGAGTTCAGGGCAACGCTTCGAGAGGTTGCACAGCGAGCGGGTCAGTGTTCATCAAGGAATTCAATTTGCTTAACAAGACACAAGCTACCGCTCGAATGCTTGAGCCATGCGCGATTTGCTACTACTACTGCTACTAGCTGCAGCAGCTGATCAAGGAGTTGACAGCCTAGCTAACAACGCGCTGGCGCCAGGGCAACGATGAATCACATCGATATCGACGAGCGTAAACCGATCATGATCAGATTTTTGGCGCCACGTTTTCCCCCGTAGTCACGATTGCCTTTATTTATAACCCGCTCGTGAATTCCTTGAAGCAAGTACCGCCTACAGCTTGTACGTAAGATTAGTACTTGATTGGTGTTTAGCGCCACAACTTTGCAGCTGATTGGGTCACATGAGTTTACTCACGTGACCAAATAATCACAATTATGTGCCATTTAACAATTCCTCTCTGCTTAGTAATACAGCTTTTTGCTGACTGTGCTCGTCTCCGAGACCTCGCACTGCACAGCGATTTTGACATCGCAGCACGACCGCGGTGAGATTGCGGGGAGTCTTGAGGCCGTGTTTGCATCATGGCGGGTTGCACCAATCTCAACGAGCACACTGTATTGAGCATGCTGATCGACTCTGTAGCCATATTCGCTCTAGCCAGCACCACGAAAGTCATTTTGGCGGGTCTGCCCTTGTTGCTTGTTCTCGACATAGCAAATGAAGTGTGCAGTTTCTGAAGCGCAACCTTCCCGCGTGCTGACAGCGAAAGATAGCTTCCGGAATAGGGTCACGAGCCTCTCTCAGCAACCGCCTGCAGATTTGACCATCCAGCCGCATCACGCGCGCTCACTTCGAATGCCTGTTCCAACACAACTCGTCTGTGATGCATCGTCAAATGCGGCGCAGCGGGTAAGCAAGGGCAGTGCAGAACAGGTATACAGGCTTTGCGCACGTGCAATCTGTGCCGAGCGAGCTCATGTATCAGACGAGGGGCGAAATACACAACTTTGTGCTTGATCGACTTTGCTTCGGTGCAGGCTGCCACTAGGAGCTTTGCCGACAGCATCACAGCAGGCTGGTTCTCTCAGTCAGCACAAGTTGAGATAATCCTGTATTCAAGGCAGCTGCTATACAAGATGTGACTTGCGAAAACAATCAAGAAGCACAGTGTAGAGAATGGCATGGGCACATTGCTCTGCGGTCCCCAAAGTTGATGGTCATGGCGTTTTGGCTTCGTGGCAACACAGAATGAAGCGAAAAGATAACACTACTGCAGCATGTAAAGCAGGGTGCAGAACACTGACAATTTTGAAGAGTGTGAAATGGCAGCAATGCCATGTGTATCATCTTACATGTACAATCGTTTTCCAGTTTTGACCACTGATGTGACTTCAGTTTGATCATGATCACAAACCTCAGTCAGTACAGTTGCTTGTGTGCCCCAGCAAATGCTATGCCAGGCATAGCACGCACAGCTTTCTGCCAAACTGCTGCAATCTCAGGGAGATGTTAGCTGAAAGCAATGCCTTTCTGGTTCCTGTGCAACAAAACACGTGTTTCAAAGTTGCAACAGTGCTTGCAAGTTTGCCACCTTAGGTTGTAGGTCATAAGACATCAGGCATGTTGCAAAGAAGACTTGCATAAGCTGACATGAAGTTCTTGATATCACAGAAAGCCATGTGCCACTGTGGTTCTTGTGCCTAAAATTTGAATTGCAAATGCATACATGAGCATAGGCTGTTGCAAACAGCATGGCTTCTTGACGACATCGCAGCATTGGTCCCTTGCTGACTGCCGTTCGTGGATTGGAATAATTCCACATCTGGTGCTAGATTCTGTATTGTCACCAGGTCTTGCAGTCTTTCAGCGGTTGCATTCTGGTTTTGTCAAACATTACATTCACAATCACCAGAACAGAGCACCAGTTTTTATAAATGCTGTGCAAAGTGAACTGCATCATGCATCGGGTACACACCAATGAGCGACAGTAACCCGGACCTCTTACTATGCCATTTGCAAGCACGATCAAATGCTGAAGAATATGAAATGGCTGTAGTACACAGGGAGGAAAAATAAATGGCACAAACAGCTAGAAACCATACGGAAGCTGATGCAACATGCAGCTAATGGGCCTGGAATCGTCTATTCTTCATCTAGCACAGCTGCACATGCACATGCCAAATCAGCATGGCTATGCAACAGAAGCGTATCAGGGAACATCGCTACCTAGGGCTGCACTTCCAGCCCTAGATCGCGTAGGAGAGCCGGATTTCCGTCTAAGGAAATCTGATTGTGTTGAATGCGCCCGGCTGAAACCACCACTAGCCCTATTCCTTGACTGCAGCGACGACTTCCGGGTAAGTAACGCTGACCGCTCGTTGTCTGATTTGTACTCTGCTGGTACTTCTGTGTCTTCTGAAGTGCCAGGTGTCAAGCCTGTGCAACAAAAGCAGATGCGTCAATGACAACACTTGCATGGAGCAAGGTCTGGAGGCTCAAACAGGCTTGGTAGCTTTGACAGGCTTTGGACACACAGGCTCTTGATGTCACATGAAAGGGCATGTGAGGCATGCTGACTGCATTTGTCCGGGTCCAATTGACAGCTCATGCGATGCGCTGAAGTTGTCAGCATCTAGCTCAGCAACTTGAGCAGTCTTTGACTGCAATGACACACAGTTGCATGAGGTCACAGTTAACACACCTACTATGGCAGCAAGCATGTATACTGCAAACAACAAGGCAACAACTGACCTGATTCTTCATCATAATCTGAGGCCAGACTTGCAGGCTCTTCATTGGGGTTCTGCTGTTGATGGTCGTGCACAGTGACACACCAACAAAGTAAAGATGAACATGGCGCTCGGCAAGTGCAGAGACACGTAGGTGAAAGCTGACCAGATTATTAAGCATAGTCTGAGGCTGAAGTTGCAGCCTTCTCATGTGGATTCTGCTGTTGATGCTCACGCACAGTCACACACCAACAGAGTCAATCTGAACATTGCACTCAGCAACTGCAGAGACACATAAATGGAAGCTGACCTGCTTCTTCATCATGGTCTGAGGCTGAAGTTGCAGCCTTCTTATGTGGATTCTGCTGTTGATGCTCACGAACAGTCACACCAACAGAGTCAATCTGTATATTGCACTCAGCAAGTGCAGAGACACGCAAGTTGAAGCTGACCTGATTCTTCATCATAATCTGAGGCTGGAGTTGCAGGCTCTTCATTGGGATTCTGCTGTTGATGCTCATGCAGCAGTCCTTGACCAGATCGGCCGTCTATTGTTGAGGCAATCCCTATGGCTACCAGCATCAACACTGCTCCAAGAACAAAGGGAGCACCTGCATTTCAGCCAGATCAGTATATGTGATTGTGTTGTGAACTTTGTTTGCAGCAGCCCTTGGCCAGATCGGCCAAGTTTTGTTGACTTGGAGCAGCACCAATGACCGCGCAGGTTGTGCAGACACACTTCGACACAGACTTTCCCACCACTACAGCCCATTTTACTTGAATCTAAGGCTTGCAATGAAACAAAACATGCGACAAAGCGCCATTGCCTCTCTGTGATAATGCATATGGGCTGGATCTCAACCACTACGCTGATGCTGATATGCATGGCCACCTGAGTACATACTATACCCCACTGGAGCCCTTTTCAATTGAGTCTAAGGGCTGCTTGAGAGCAGTGTTGTCTATGACAAAGCGCTCTTGCTCACCATCAGTACCAGGAGAGCCTTTGAACTGATCTGAGAATTGCCTGTACTAGTGCATGAGGGTTGTGTGTCTGGAGCAATCACTGTACTGATGCCGATGTGCAAGGGTACTTGGTCACGTCATGCCTCCCACTGCAGCCCTTTCCAGGGGAGTCTAAGGGCTAAGGTGGCAAGAATGACGTGACCAAGCGGCCCTGCTCAGAGTATCATAGCAGCCTTTGGATTGATCTAAGAACCACCTGTACTAGTGCATAGGGGCTGTGTATCTGAGGCAATACATGTGCTGATGCTGTTGTGCAAGGGCACTTGGTCAGGTCACTCCTGCCACCATAGCTTTTCCAGTTGGGTCTGACGGCTGTTGTGGAAGCGATGTCCTGACCAAGCGCACACTTGCTCATCAGTATCAGAGCAGCGATCAGTGAAGTCCATGCCCCGAGGCTGCCAATGACTGGCAAGATGGAGTTGGCTCAAAGCAATGACCACCAACAACCACACACAAGAGGAGGTCATATACCCCGGTGGTTAAGTGTAACTTGCGGGGGGGGGAGTGAATCAGATCCAAAAGCTGCGTTCATACTCATAGGCAAGGGCGACTGATGACATGCTCTGCGCCACTGCAGTCCTTTCAGTCACATGTAGCAGGACTGCAGCGCGCCGAGTCATATGACCAAGTGCCATTGCTGATCAGTAAAAATGTAGCCAATGTCCAGAGACTGCTGCTGACGAATGGGTTTTGACTGAGACTCAATGCCTTCCAGTGACTTCACACATTGCAAGTTGAGTCAAGGCCTGACGGCTAATAGTGAATTGCATGGGATTTCTAGGGCAGTAGCCGTGCTGATGCTGATGAGCAAGGGGACTTGGTCGCATGCTCTGCCCCACTGCAGCCCTTTTCAAATGACTCCAAGGGCTTGCAGTGAACCAAGGAATTTGACCAAGCGCCCTTGCTCATTGGTTTCACAGTGGCCATTAATGAAGTCAATGACCAGAGGCTGTTGGTGACTGGCAAACGGGCCTGGGCTCAGGCAAAGGGCTGACAACAAGTTCACAAAGGGGGGAACTTGACACAGGCCAGTAGCCAATTGTGAATTGCATGGGGGTTTTGGGACTGGCTGTGCCGACGCTAACAGGCTACAGCTTTTGGTCACGTGTCCAACTCCACCACAGCTCTTTTCAGTTGAGTCTTAGGGCGGTGAAGGAAACAGCGACGTGACCAAGCGCCCTTGCTCATCAGTATCAGAGCAGCCATCAGTGAATTCAATGACCAGAGACTGTGATGGACTGGCAAGAAGTGGTCGGGCTCAGACACAATGCCTGACAGTGAGCTCACAAAAAGGTAAGGGGGGGGGAATTGACACAGGCCCAGTGGCCAGTTGTGAGTTGCATGAGGACTTGGGTCCCACTCAGTAGCCATGCTGATGCTGATGGGCAAGGGCTCTGGAGCATACGCCCTGCCCCCCTGCGGCCCTTTTCCAGGTGAGTTCAAGGGCTTCAGACAATAAGAAATGTGGTCAGGCATCCATGCTGAATAGTAGCAGTGCAGCCAGTACTCAGGGACTGTTGGTGACTGGTGGTTTGACTATATTTTAGGGTTTCGGGTTTAGGTTTGACTCAGATGCAATCCCTGACAGTGATTTCACAAAGGATGGAATGGAGTGAGACCCAGCAGGCGACCCAGTAGGCCGCATTGGTGTGGGTGGGAAAGAGACCGGTCATGACTGGCGAGGATTTTGGGCTGGACGGTGAGCTCGTGTGGGAGGGGGAACTTGAGTCAAGCCCAATGGCCGGTCACAATTTGCGTGGGGAGATTGGGGTCAGACTCACTAGCTGCAATACTGCTGATGAAAAGGGACACTTGGCCACATGCTTTGCTTGACAACAGCTCTCTCCAACTGTGATTGACGGCTGGCCCCAAGCAAAGGGATGTGACAAAGTGCATTGGCCCATCAAAGTCAGCGCAACCAATAGCTAGACACCATTGGTGACTGGGCAAGGGGGGTCCCAATTGGGCGCAAGGGCCTTGGGCCATATACAGTACGTGCATTGGTGCTGATGGGCAAAGGGGCTTGGTCGCATGCCTTGCTCCTTTGCACCTCTTTTCAGTTGTAATCAAGGGATCCACAGAAGTAAGGGGATGTGACAAAGCGCCCTTGCTTGTCAGCATCATTGCAACCAGTGGCCAGAGACATTGAATGAATGGCAATGGCACTCAGTTGCGGTGACTCCTTCAAACTGAGGACTTGATGCAGGCCCAGTGGCTCACTATGACTTTGTAGAGGAGCAACTTCAGTCAGTCTGACTTGGTTCAGAAGGCTGTACTGATGCTGATGGACAAGGGCACTTGGTCACATGCTCTACCCCACTGCAGCCCTTCTCAGATGATGTTAAAGGCTCCAGGGGACTATTGGATGTGACCAAGCGCCCCTTGCATGTCAGTATCAGTGCAGACAATGAACAAAAACTGTTGACTGGCAATGGCACTCAGTCGCTATGCCTGGCAGTGACTCCTCAAAACTGAGGACTTGATTCAGACTCGGTGGCTCACTATGACCTTTTGGAGGGGGGGACTCAGTCAATCTGCCTTGGACTGAACTTGGGCTGTGTCAATGCTGATAAGTCAGGGCACTTGGTCACATGCTCTGCTCCACTGCAGCCCTTGCCAGTTGATTCTCAGGGCTGCAAAGGAGCATGTGAACAGGCGCCTTGGCTCATTGTTGTAGCACAACCAAAGGGCGAGACTAGCTGAGCAGTGCTGAGGGGAGTTGGGCTCAGCCTTGATGCGGGAGTGTGACTTCAGAAAGGACTCAGTCAGAAACAAAGGCTGATTGCATTGATGGAGAAGGGAGGCGTTGAGAGCAGCCCCAAAAGCTGCCCTGATGCTGATGGGCAAGGGCGCTTGCTGACATGCTTTGCTCCACTGCACCCCTTCTCAGATGAGTCAAGGGCTTCAAAAGACCAAGGCACGTGATTCAGTGCCTTGCCTCATCAGCGTCAATGGAGGCAATGACCCCTTTTGTGACTGGCAAGGGGGCATTGGACTCAGACGCAACGCCTGCTGGTGACTTCACAAGATTGAGGATTTGAATCAGACAGAGACAGCCACGTTGATGCTGGTGGGGAAGGGCATTTGATCATGCCCTGGTGCACTGCAGTCCTTTTCAGTTGGGTTTGAACTGGGCTTTTGAAGGGCAGCAAGAAGGGCACGCAACGCAGTCAGCTGCCATTGCTCATCAGTGTCAATGCAGCCATCAGCCAGAGACTGCTGACCAGTGGGAAGGTAGGTCCCAACTGGATGCTATGTCTGACGGTGACTTGCAAGAAGGCTCCTGAGCCATACACAGTAATCCGCACTGTGGTGCCCATGGGCAGTGGCACTTGGTAACATGCTCTGCCACAATGCAGCTGCTGTTAAGGTCTAAGGGTGCAACTGACCAGTCCGTGTGACCACGTGGCTCATCCGTGGCAGTGCGGTCAGTGACCACACTGTTGGTGACTGGCAAGCGGGGTCCCATTGGATGCTATGCCTGACAGTGACTTTCAAAGAAGGGCCTTGAGTCGTAAACAGCAGACTGCATTGGCGCTAACGGGCAAAGACGCTTGGTAACATGCTCTGCCACAATGCAGCCCTTTTCTGAGATCTAAGGGTGCAACTGACGAGCACATGTGACCATCTGCTCTTGCTCATTAGTAGCAGAGCAGCCAATGAGCAGACACTGTTTGTGACTCGCAAGTGGGTTGAGCTTTGAGTGCGATGCGTGAAAGTGACTTCACAACGCAAACATTGAGTCAGGCTGAAATGTCAGGCTGACAGTTTGAGGAATTCTTCAGTCAGACCCACAGGCAGCAAAACTGCTCATAGGCAAAGGCATTTGATCACGTACTCAGCCCCTTGGGTCTCAGGAGTGCAATGGCACTGAGTACGTAACAAAGCGCTCTTGCTCATCAGCAACAGGGCAGCCCTTAGGCCTGACTTCAAGAATTCATCGCACTGAAGCTTACATGCTCTGATTTTGAGCCAATACCTGTACAGGTGCTGATGTTGCAAGGCATTTGATAGTCACACTGCAGTGTGTCTCATGCTGTGTCATACTACAGCCCTTTTCACACAAGTTTGAGCGCTGCAGAGCGACAGCTCACATGACAAAGAGATGCAGCTCATTGACACCAGTGCAGCCGCGGAAGCATGGTCGCTCACAACCCCTGAAAGCTGTTCTTCCATCGTATGTTATCTATCATATGTTAGCTATCATATGTTATCTATTATATGTTAGCTATAGGCAGCTAACATGAACTGGCACAGGAAGTATGAGTCAGAACTAGTGGCTCCCGTACTGATGTTCAAGAGGAGTTGGTCTCATGCTTTGCCTCACTGCAGTCCTTACACTTAGTTTCATGAGGAATGCAGGGCAGCAAAAGTCATGTGAACAAGCACCCACGCTCAAGAGTACAAGTGCAGCCCACATCCAGAATTGGTGACTTGCAAGGGGGTTTTGAACGCAAACGCAATGCCTGACAAGTATCTTGATGTGAAGTGACTTGAAGTAACTTGAATCGGACAGCATAAAGCGCATTGGTGCTGATCTTCAAAAGCACTTGATCACATGCTCTGCCCCACTGCAGTCCTTTTGAGATGAGTCTAAGAGCTGCAGCGCAACCGGATATGTGATCAAGGACAGCTGTCGGTCAGCATCAGTGCAACCATCCAAGACTGAAGCTCATGCAAGCAGCACAACCAAAATTGATGGAAGACAACATGATAGTTGCACTCAAGCATCATGCTCAGCGCCTCTGTTATATTGAGCACAGTTCTCAATTGAAGCACTGAACCTGCATGTCATGGAACCCAAGCCCTGCTGAAGGGTGGTGCTCAATGCCTCTGCTATGCTCACTAGAATCGCTGATGAACGCATTGAGCACGCATCTGAGAATGCAAGCTCCAACTGTGGTGTCGCGCTCAAGCTTGGCGGTCAATGATACTGGCACTCAACAATTCCAGTCATCCAGAGGAACAGGGGTGGCAGGGGCGGGGGCAGAGCCACCCCCACCCCCCTCCCACACACATCTCAGGCAGGGGTGGTGGCAGGGGCGGTGGCAGAAATGCTCGGTTTGGGCTTATTTGAGCCCTTGCCACCTTGATTCTAAGGGCTGCAAAGGAGCTGATTCATGTGACCAGGCGCCTTGGCTCATTGTGTTAGCACACCCAAAGGGCAGAGACTGGCTGAGCAGTGGCAAAGGGAATTGGCCTCAGCCTTGAAGCCGCAGTATGACTTCAGAAAAGACAAACTGAGTCAGAAACAATGGCTGATTGCATTGATTGAGAAAGGAGGCGTTGAGAGCAGCCCAAAAAGCTGCACTGATGCTGATGGGCAAGGGCGCTTGTTGACATGCTCTGCCTCACTGCAGCCCTTCTCAAATGAGTTCAAGGGTTGCAGAGGAGCAAGGGATGTGACAAAGCACGCTTGCTTATCAGTGTGAGGGCAGCCAATGGCCAGAGACTGTTGGGGACTGGCAAGGGGGTTTGGGCTGAGATACAGTGCCTGACAGGACATTTGAAAGCCAAAGAAGGGACTTGAGTCAGACACAGTGAGCTGCAACGGTGCTGATGAGCACAGGCACCTGGGCACATGCTCTGCTCCACTGCAGCCCTTCTCAGATGAGTCAAGGGCTTCAGTGGAGCCAAGGCACGTGACCAAGCGCCTTGGGTCATCAGCATCAGTGCAATCAGTGACTGTTGGTTGCTGACTGACAAGTGGACTGTGACAAGGTAAGCAGCGCTGGTGCTGATATGCAAGGGCACTTGATCATATGCTGTGCCACCACACAGCCCTCTCAAACTTAGCTGAGGGCTGCAAGGAACATGGCATGTGACAAAGCGCCCTTGCTCAGTAGAATCAGTGCAGCCAGCATCCAGAGCCTGTTGGTGCTTGGCAAGGGGCGGTTGGGCTCAGATATGCCGGACGGTGACTTCCAGAGTAGGAACTTCCGATTCAAGCCCAATGCCTTTCTGTGACTGCCTAGAGAAAGACCCAACTCAGAATGAAAGGCTGCAATGATGCTGATGGGGAAGGGCACTTGGTCACATGCCCCACTGTAGCCCTTCTGAAATGAATCAAGGGTTTCAGTGGACCGAGGAACGTCACCAAACGCCTTGGCTAATCAGCATCAGTGCAGCCAGTGACCAGAGACTGCTAGTGACTGACAAGAAGTGCTTGGGCTCAGACACAATGCCTTACAGCAACTTCACAGAGAGTGGATTTGACACAGGCCCAGTGGCTGATTGTGAGTGAGCATGGGGGTTTATCATCAGACTCACTACTTGCACTGTTGCTAACATGCAAAGGCACTTGCTCACGTGCGCTACCCCACTACAGCCCTTTTCACTGTGATTGAGCGCTACAGTGAGGCTGATGATGTGACCAAGGGTTCACGCACACAAGGCGTTGATGCTGATAGGCAAGGGCGCTTAGTCACATGCTCTGCCCCACTGCACTCCTTTGAGGGGGGTGTGACAATTGCAGAGGGGCAGGCACTGCGATCAGGTGCTCCTTGGTCACTGGTCTGAATGCAGTCAATCGACAAGACTGTTGGTGACTAACATGTAGGCTTGGATCCAAACACGACGCCTAGGAGTGACTCAACAAGGTTGATGACTTGACGCAAGCCCAGTGGCTGATTATGAGTAAGCACGGGAGGCTCTTGTCAGACTCAACAGCTATGCTGATGCTGACATGCAAAGGCACTTGGTCATGCGCACTGCTCCGCCACAGCCCTTGTCAGTGGAGGCTTAGGGCCGTGAAGGAAGCAGTGATGTGATCAAGCGCCTTTGCTCATTAGTTGAAGGCAGCCTTCAGCAAAGTCAATGATCATATATTGGTGGTGAATGGCAAGGCAAGTTGTTCAAACGCAATGCGAGACAGAGATTTCACAACAACAGAAACACTGAGTCAGGCCCAGTGGCTCCTTGCGACTCCACATGCAGCACTTGGGTGCGACTCAATGGCTGCACTGATGCTGACATGCAAAGGCACTGAGTCATGTGCAGTGCTCCGCCACAGCCCTTTCTGATTGTGACGGAGGGCTGTGACGAAGCAGGTGGCGTGACCAAATGCCCTGGTTCATCAGCATCGGTGCAAGCACTGGTCCAGATTGGGGGACATACACATAGCACACGTGCTGGAATCTGTGCTGTTATTACTATTACTGCTTTTATTGTTACTACAATTATCATTAATACTATTATTATAACTACAGTTATAATTGATCCAGACACTGCAGCGTGCTCAGCATCAGGTGGAGCATCGGCTCGAGAACCAAGCACATGCAAGCAGCACATCAAAAGCGAGCAAGTCTTGCAGGCAAAGTTGAGATGGCAACTGATTCCTGGCAAAAGCAGCAAAGCAAGTAGCAAAGATGTTGCACATTGCACTATGCATCACTGGAAATGAGCTCTACCAGCAAATTTCGAGATGACTTACACACGATGATAGCAGCAAAGGTCACAGTACAGATCATCTTGACCTCAAAATGTATGACGTGCAGCGCAATGTGCACCATATGTGTAACGCTACAGAGTGGGGTTTACCAGCAAACTTGGGGAAGGGTGACTCATCCCTAGTGAAGGCAGCGAATACGGCAGCAAAGATGATAGGGCCAGTGCCCTGAGCCAGGGCTCTTGCCCCATACAATGCCCCTTGGATTGTTCCCTACAATGAATGAGTGACCCGTGATGACCTACTCAGACTGTTGAACATACTCACAAGGTTTTGCTTGACATGCATGGTGATTGATTACAGCAAGAAGACTTGTCCACAGTCTTTGACACTGTAAACGCTGATGCTACCCATGTCAAGCAAGGCTTGAGAGATACAGACACAAGGGTACCTGTTCTGAGTCTCTGACATTGTTGGCTTTGATGCTGCTGATGGCGGGAAAAGCCACAGAGCCCAGACTGCCCACTCCAATGGCGGCAAAAGCCCACCCTTTTGTTGGCGCCAAAGCCAAAGCCACCTCATTAGTCAGACTAGCGCACAATCCTGCAACCAAAGAAGCCGCTAGTTACTGAACGGTTCTGTAAGGACCACGGCAACCAGACTTGCATACAGTGCTGCAGACAAAACTGTTCATATCAAAGTTGCAAGACCTTGACACTCAACCATACAGCTCATCCACTCAAGACAACCCGTGTTGGTGCCAAAGCTAGAGCCAGAGATGTCCATGTAAGCAGTACTGGCTCATAAGCAGTTCACATTTTGTCATGCGCTGGGAAGATAACAAAGCTATCATGCGTGAGGCAGCAACTCCAAAAATGCAGAAAGTAAGATTCACCTATGAGTAGGACTCTGCTCTCATTGAACCAACTCAACATGGTCCTTAGCACCAGGGTTTGCACAACCAATCCGCACACACCATATATGATGAACAGCCGTGCCTGCACAACACAAATGCAAACTAACGTCACCAACAGCATTGCTGAGCAGGACCAATTTTATCGCCAGCAGCTCACAAAATCCGTACACAGTGGACGGCTGTGCCTGCACAGCATAATTGCAGACCCATGGCTGTCAGGATACATCTCACAGCTGCATTCTTGGGACACCATATATGATGAACCGCGGCGCCTGCACAGCGTACATGAGAAACTTGCCGTTGACAAAGAAAAGCTGCCGCTGGTCATCAACATCAGGCTTTGTACCACCAGCCCACATGCGCAATATATGACGAATAGCCGCGCCTGCACAGCATCTATGACTAACTCACGATCAGCCTCATGTCGGCTACATCATGAAGGTGCTGCAAAGCAAAGTCTGTCACAGTCCAAGGCAGCTATTGGCAACACGTCACCTACGGTGCAACCAACATGTTGTTTTGCTTGCCCAAGGCTTGAGCTGCAGATACTGGATCACCGTATCTTGCATCCTTGCTTGCGTAGGTGATCAGCACCCTGCTAGACAAGAACACAAGATATGATGGGCCAGGCAACACAGCTAAAAGCGCTTGAGTAGCTGGCAATCAAAGCATGATGTGCATCACAAGTGTTTTCAGCTGTCACAAGCAAGCTTGAGCTGCAAATTCTGAACGCCATATTTTGCATCCTTGCTTGCATGGATGATCAGCATCTTGCTAAACAAGAGCGCAAGATCTGATGAGCCAGGAAGCACAACCTAAACCACTTGCAAAGCGCTGCCACAAGCGCTGGAATGTGACCTGCAGATATTGACGCAAAAGTCAAGCTTCAGCTGCAGATATTGATTCACCACACTTTGCATCCTTGCTTGCATAAGTGCTCAGCATCTTGCAAAGCAAGAGCGCAAGTTGAGATGATTCAAACACCACAGCTAAACGTGCTTGAGCAGGTAAAAGCATGCACTGAATGGCGGTAGATTGAGTACTTGATGCCAAACTCAAGCTTCAGCTGTTGATACTGTGAGATCAGAAACTGCAGCTGTTGTTGCATTGCCCTTGAGCTTAACAACACACGAACTGCTTGACTTGGAGGTGCAGCAAACACAGCCTGACGCTTCTCATCAGCTGAACACAAGGAGCAGGCTGCAACCCGTCTGAATAAGTTGCGCACCAACTCCATGGCTTCAGCACTTCAGACACTTGAGTTTGTCTTTCCTCAGCTATCAAGCGCTGAAATGCAACCTGTCTGATTGTTGATGTCAGGTCCCAGCTTCAGCTGATACTATGAGAGCAACAGTTGCAGCTGTCAATGTGCTGTCAATGAGAACAACAGACAACATGCTGCTAGACTTGATTGTCCAGCAAACGCAGCTCAAAGCGCTTTGATAGCTGAATACGAGGAGCAAACTGCAGCCTGTCGATGCGATTTGCAGCTTTGCTCAACGACTTTAGCACTTCAAGCACTTTAGCTTGCCTTGCCAAAGCCATCTAGGATACAATTACAACCTGCAAAGACTGCATCAATTGTTCATATGTTCAGCTTTTGTCAAAAGAGTCACGCTTGAGCTAGAGATACTCTTAACATCAAGTCCTGCAACCGACCTGGGACTAGCAATGAGCTTAGTGCAAACAGTTCAGGAAGCACAAACAAAAGTGCTTGAACGGCCAAAATCATGGAGCAAACTGCAGCCTGTCTGTGCAAATTGCAGCTATGCTCAAGGACTTTAGCACTTCAAGCGATTGAGCTTCTCCTTCCTGAGGCGTCGTGCAGCAAACTGCAACCTGACTGGAACACAATGCCAGAGCCAAGCTTAAGCTGCAGATGTTGGAACATCATGTCTTGCGACTGACCTGGGACTAGTAATGAGCACACTGCGGCCTGTTCAGGAAGCACAACCAAGAGCGCTTCAATAGCTGAAGAAAAGGAGCCAACTGCAGCCTGTCTGTGCAAGTTGCAGGCTGGCGCATGGAGCCCCAGCACTGCAAGCATTTTAAGCATGTCTTTCTTGCACTAACAAGCAGCAAACTGCAGCATGTCTGCTTCTTGATGCCAAAGTCAAGCTTGACGTACAGACACTGAAATATCAAGTCTTGCAAGAGTTCCTGGATTGCCAGTCAGCATACTGTAGACTGTTCAGGAAGCACAACCAAAACCAACAGCGCTTGAACAGCTGAGAACAAGGAGCTACCTGCAGCCTGTCAAAACAAAGTGCATGCTAGCTCTTTGTCACTAGCACTACCAAGCAGTGCAACTGCAATCTGATCCGTTCTTGATGCCAAAGTCAAGCTTGAGCTGCAGTTGCTGGAACAAGTCTTGCAACCAAGCTGGAGCTGCCAATGAACATACTGCAGACTGTTCAGGAAGCACAACCAAAAGCGCTTGAACAGCTGGGGACAAGTAGCCTGTCTGAACAAGTCGCAAGCCAGCTAAATGACCTCAGCGCTTCAAGCACTTGAGCTTCTCATTCCTGAGGCGTCATGCAGCAAACTGCAACTTGACTGATACACAATGACAGAGCTAGGCTTAAGCTGCAGATGCTGGAACATCGAGTCTTGCAACTGTGTGAGCAATTTTCAGACTGTTCAGGAAGCACAACTCAAAGCATGTGAATAGCCGAAACCGTGGAGCAAACTGCACCTGTCTGTGCAAGTTGCAGCTTTGCTCAAGGACTTTAGCACTTCAAGCGTTTCAGCTTGTCTTTCCTGGGCTGTTAAGCAGTGGACTGCAAGTCTGCTGCTTGATGTCAGAATCAAGCTGAAGCTGCAGATGCTCAAACATTAAGTCTTGCAACCAAGCTGGAGCTGCCAATGAACATACTGTAGACTGTTCAGGAAGCACAACCAAAAGCGCTTGAACAGCTGGGGACAAGTAGCTACCTGCAGCCTGTCTGAACAAGTCGCAAGCCAGCTAAACGACCTTGGCACGTCAAGCAATTAGCTTGTCTTCCATGGGCTGTCAAGCAGCGACCTGCAACCTATTTGGTTCTTGACGCCACTGTCAAGCTGTAGGTCTCCATATTGGAACATCACATCTCACAACCAGCCTGGGACTGCCGATGGGCATACTGCAGACTGTTCAGGAAGCGCAACCAACAGCACATAAACAGCTGAGGACAATACCGCAGACTTTTCAGGCAGCACAAAATAGAAAAGCTTGAACAGCTGAGGACATGGAGCTGACTGCAGCCTGTTGGAAAAGGTTGCAGACCGGCCTTACGCCCTCAGCACTTTTGAAGCTCTTGAGCTTGTCTTTTCCAAACTGTCAAGCAGTGAAGTGCAAGCTGTTGACTTCATGCTAGTGGTTCCTGAGCTGAACCATCTCCACTGTTCAGCTCAGGAACCACTAGCAATTGGCAAGATACATGTAAAAGGTCAGCCGTTGCTTGATGCCTGATGCCAAGGTCAACATTGAGCTGTACACACTGTATCACCACGTGTTACACTGCAGTACCAGAGGCATGCACACAGAAGCTTGGCCAATAGTGGTCAAACATGACTAGACATGCATGACGCCAATCATTAGGATTAAGCCGTACCTGGTCCTTGATACCAAAGTCAAGCTTGAGCTGAAGGTACTGAATCACAAAACCTCGCAACCCCTCTTGAGTGGTTCCAGTCAGCAAGAAACAAAGGTTCGATGCCATCAAGTGCCAGCATGACTCAAGATTACTAATCGCTGCACCTGCTAATGGTATCAAAATGAGAGACTTGAATCACCTGATCCTTGATGCCAAAGTCAAGCTTGAGCTGGAGGTACTGGATCATCGGATCTTGCAGTCTCTTTTGAATGACCCCAGTCAGCATGATGCAGAGCACTTGACTGCCATCAGGTCGCAACCTGACTCAACATTTGTCAACCAATCAATCAATCAATCAATAGAACATTTGGTAAAACCAAAATGAAAGCTCAGCCGTACCTGATCCTTGATGCCAAAGTCAAGCTTCAGCTGCAGGTACTGGATCATCAAATCTTGCAATCTCTTTTTAATCACCCCAGTCAGCATGATGCAAAGCACTTCACTGCCCCCAGGTTGCGACGTGACTCAACAATTACTGGTAACCTCAAAATGAATGCTCAGCTGTACCTGATCCTTGATGCCAAAGTCAAGCTTGAGCTGAAGGTACTGGATCATCAAATCTTGCAACCCCTCTTGAATGATCCCCGTCAGCATGATGCAAAGCGTCAGGCGCTTGAACAGCTGGCTCCGTAGCAAAATCTTGATGGTTTTCCATTGCGTGAAAAGGCTCTGAGGGGCATTGATGTGCTTTTCCTGGGCCTGCATTCATCATCTAAATCAGACCAGAAGAAATGAACAGCTAGTTTCTAAACAAAGTCTTGATCATTGCGTGAAAAGGCTCTGAGGGGCATTGATATGCTTGTCTCGAGCCTGCAAGCAAGAGCCATGTGAGATACAGCCAATAAGGTACCAAAAGTATGCAAGCATGCGAGCACACTATGATCTGTGTACGTGATGCAACACGTAAAGAGCTCAAACAGCTGGCTCCTCAACAAAATCTTGATGGGTTTGCGCTGTGTGAACAGGCTCAGGGGGACATTGATGTGCTTCTCTTGAGACTGCAGCAGACACAGAAGTGACACCAGATGGGTAAACCAAAGCTGGCTCCTCAACAAAGTGTTGACGGTCTTCTATTGTGTGGAAAGGCTCTGAGGGACATTGACGTGCTTCTCTTGCGCTGCAGCAGACACAGAAGTGAGACATCTGCATAGAACACCAAGATTGCAGCCCATTCTTGTAAGAATCACCAACAACATGCCCTGCATACTGAACGTGCAGTGCCTGCAGCTTGATTGGCGCGCTTGTTTTGATATCACAAGTCGAGCAGCGCCTGCTGTTTCATAAGTTTCTTGAAGACAGTGCAAGCAGATCTTGAAGAATGGTGTTCACAATTTCACTGCGGGGCCCTGAAGAAGAAAGACATCGACAGCATATTGTCTGCTTTCTGCTGAAGGCATGCAACACAGGAAGCCATAGCTGTTGGGCTTTAGATTTTTTCTAAGTTTTGGTCACCAGGTTCAAGTGTATTTCGATACCAAGCAAGAAAGATTGTCAGCTTAGCAGGGTCTTGACACAACCCACAGTAATTGATGAGACAACGTGGTAATATTGTCGCCATCAAAACTTGCACACTTTGCAGAGCCTATTGCCAGCTTTGCTACACTACCAGCACTACAAAAAGCTCCTAATTGCTTTGGGTTCTTGCGCAATGCTGATACTGCAGCAGATCAGGAAACAGGCTCTGCAGAGCTGGCAGTTTCAGTCGCACAATCAGCATCATCGCCTGAAGCTTCAAGCAATATGTAGACTTCTTAGTTCAGGAAATTATGTATTATTTGAAGCGCAAAATCCCTTTCCATCAGAATAAAGAGGATTTAAAAGTGCCATCGTGCATTGCATTGACACGTGCCGCAGCAAAACAGGGCACAATCTCTGCCTGTCAGTGAATTCACTCACAGTCAGCGGTCTTTGTAACGACTGCTTTGGTGACCAGAAACATTTGTCCTTACGTCAACCTGTCCTTACTCGGAGGGACCGCTGCAGTCACAATGCAGTGATTGGTGACCAATGGCTTTGTCCTTACATTGACATTGTCCTTACATTGAGTGTCCTTACCAGGAGAGGTTACTGTACGACAGCCACTGCGCTGCTATGCACTTAGCCAGCTGCTTTCACTGACAAGTCGCAACAGTGTTGCGGCCAAATCTGAGGCTATGCATTACAGCTGTTACATCACAGCGGTTACAGCTGGAGTAGATGCGCCTGAAATCTACCACAACAAGTTTGTGGCCTCAGAAAAAGCTGCAGCTGCAGATTTGCATAGCAGGGCATGCAAATGCAGGCTTGGGCATATGAATACTTGAAAATTTGCTGATTGCATGACTTATGCTGATATTGATCATCATTGCTGCTGGTGTAAGTGTGGATAGTAGTATTGCTGCTGCTTCTGCTGGTGCTGACATTGTTTTGATCATCAACAGCAGCAGCATCGCTGCTGGTGTAAGTGTAGATAGTAGTATTGCTGCTGCTGCTGCTGCTGCTGGTGCTGGTGCTGACATTGCTTTGATCATCATCATCAGCAGCATCGCTGCTGGTGTAAGTGTAGATAGTAGTATTGCTGCTGCTGCTGCTGCTGACATTGCTTTGATCATCATCAGCAGCATCATCGCTGCTGGTGTAAGTGTGGATAGTAGTATTGCTGCTGCTTCTGCTGGTGCTGACATTGTTTTGATCATCAACAGCAGCAGCATTGCTGCTGGTGTAAGTGTAGATAGTAGTATTGCTGCTGCTGCTGCTGCTGCTGGTGCTGGTGGTGACATTGCTTTGATCATCATCAGCAGCAGCATCGCTGCTGGTGTAAGTGTAGATAGTAGTATTGCTGCTGCTGCTGCTGCTGCTGCTGCTGCTGCTGCTGCTGGTGCTGACATTGCTTTGATCATCATCAGCAGCAGCATCGCTGCTGGTAAGTGTAGATAGTAGTATTGCTGCTGCTGCTGCTGCTGCTGCTGCTGCTGGTGCTGACATTGCTTTGATCATCATCAGCAGCAGCATCGCTGCTGGTTTAAGTGTGGATAGCAGTTTTGCTGTTGCTGCTGCTGGTGCTGGCATTGCGTTGATCATCATTGACGTCATCTTTGTTATTGTTGAAAACACGATTGACACTGAATTGACTCATCATCAGGATGAAAGTTCAAACCTGCCAGCTGTCACTTCTGGGACAACACGCAGGACAGTGGTTCTAAAATTAGGCTAAAGCATGGAGAAGCCAGCTTTTGCAGCCCACTTCTGTCCTGGCGTGCCTGAAGCGATTCCAGCACAAACACCAGATGGAGCAGCACCACTCCCACGCAACTTATGCATGCATGGACGAATAGCAGAATGTTGGTGCTACCCAGGTGCACCGAATAAAGCCCAAATGGCGTTTGAAGCCAGCTTAGTAACCCACCTCGGTCTTTGCACGCACAGACAGACTCTCCCCCAGCACAAACTCGACGCACAAACTCGACGTACAGCAACACCACTCCCATGGAACTCATGGAAGTGAAGGCAGCAATGGTTGGCGGCAAAAGCCCGCCAAAGGGCGGGAGGGCAATCAGAATTCCCATGGAAATGGGCGCCAAACTGAGGCCAGGGCATATTTCCAGCCAGTTGTAGTACTCACCTCAGTCCTCGCACGCACAGACAGACTCTCCTCCAGCACAAACACCACATACAGCAGCACCACTCCCACGCAACTCATGGAAATGTAGGAAGCAATGATTGGCGGCAAAAGCCCACCAATTGGCGGGCCAATCAGAATCCCCATGGAGAAAGACGCCAAAATGAGCCCAAAGCACGCTGCTCTGTGACCTGGCGGGAGTTTGTCAGCTACATATGCTAGGCATATGGACACTGATGAGATTGACCCATTCAAAGCCTGCAAGCAAGCAAACATGTGGTCAGACTGTAGCGCATGCTGACCTGTTTCGATGTCTTGAAGTGCTGCCAAAAGTCCAGCAGTGCCAAGCTGAAGTTGCCATGCAGCATATGATGATGCACTGAAAGGTTTGACCCCAAGCATTGACTTGAAAGTTCAGCATGCATATCTCTGGCACATGTGAAAGCAGCATATACATGTTTGTATAACAAGCATGCTGGCCTGATGTGCAACACGTTTACATGATGAACATGTACAACATGTTTACATGATGAACATGAACATGTTTACATGATGACCACACAATGTCGTTTTGGCATGCAGCAGGCGCTTGGATTTGAATGACTCACCTGGGCTGGGAAGTAAAACAGCATGGACAGACCAAACTGAAGATGACACAAAATGACCAGAAGCGGAAGTGAAGCTGTTGAGAAGGCAATGATCAGAAATGGTTTTCTGCCATATTTATCGCTCCAACTGCCTATCATGGGAGCCTACACAGCAGCAATCAAACTTATCATACAAATGCTGATGTGCATCTAGGAAGGCAAAGCCTTGAATGTGTCAGCTCACTTTGTGTGTACACCTGTTGCAGTGCACTGCAAAGGGCATGCTGTAAGGCCATGCATGAATTGTTTTTACATATGATGAAGCTGTGAAGAGATCTCAAATGCTGAGGAAGCCATGTATGCATGTAAGCTTGCATCGCATGCAGCATATGACAGTTGTCAAAGACAACTTGAAACTCACCAGTGCAAAGCTCAGAATTGAATTAGATATGAATGAACTAGCTGAGGACCAGTTGACAGCGTCTGAATGTGCGTCACGACACGGCGCAGGTGCATGCTGAGATGTGTAGTCCTCGCAGTGTATGTATACGTCTGAGTGGCGAGATGCAAAGAAGTCTGTCATAAGTGTCGGGGTAACCGGAACGATGACGCCATACCCTGTATGCGAGGCGCAGCTCGCTATGCTGTTTTGCTGTTGTGCGAACTATGCGAACATGCATGCAATGCTGCTCGAAACGGCACCCGCAGCTGACCTGTGATATACAGAAGCAAAAGCGGAAACAGTTTCCAGACTCCAGACTGCCACAACTCGCGCAGCAGGCCCGACGTATCGGTCTTGCGGTCTGATGCAGCGGGATTTTCCGGCATTGCGTTCAGCAACGCAGGCCAAGAGGTCAAGACTCGCGAAGAGCTAGTCTGTGCTAGCTCTAGCTCAGAGCTTGCTATGGCCTCGGCATGCACAGGATCACTCAATCACGCCTCGAATCAAGCAGCAAAAGGTCACACAACACTTTTAAACAACACGGGTCGATGCTGCAGACTAATGAGAGCGTATTGGAACAGGGAGTTTGTCGCGAATGATCTCTACTTCGTCTTCCTGATCAGCAAGTTTGCTGCTGTCTGTGCCACGACTCTTGATCACATGCTACAGCACACGGAGCGTCAGTTGCACGGACTGCGACGATATGTACGGCCACGCCGTGACGGCGTTACGATTGCACGCTCCGCGTACAGTTGCTTTTTGTGCTTGGCTCGCTAAGTCTGGCTGCAGAACTGCAATTGATGCTGCATGCGCGAGGCAGCACAACAAGTTGCACGTTGTTTGTTGCTACAGACTGTTGGTTAAGGTCTGCGTGTGGGTACTTTCGGGCAGAGGTCCGGTTATGGCGCTGGTGGACGGACTTCGTCTGATCTTGCAGCGACTCACAGCCCAGTCAGCCAATGCGGCACAAGTGCACTCAGCCCGAATGCTGAGTTCGTCAGCTGTGTTGGCGAGATATCATGCGCCAATGGCGCCGCCATCAAGGCCGGAAGACGGTGAGTTAAAAGCGTTCATAGCCTTCTTCTGACCTCGAAATACTAAGCACCACGCTGTTTTCTGCAGACGACGAGCGTGAGGCCCAAGAACCACAAGACGACCTAGTGCAAAAGGCAAGTGGCCCTGAATTTTGCTTGCATTTCGTTGAGCTGACGCAACTTGCCAATTCTTGATGCAGTTTTGGAGTGTGGACTGCATGTCGTCAGCGGAGCGACGAAAGCTCGATCTGCAACAAGTTAGACAGTCGTTCCAGAGACGAGAAGGCGACTGTGGCAGCTCTGAAGTTCAAGGTGATCTAGCGTACAGCCTACTTTACAGTCAAGTGGCAACCTGCACATCCTTGTCGAACTGCAGTACTGTGTGCAAGTCGAGAGAAGCAGTCAAGCATTGATCTGTGGATGTGCACACGCATCTATGCATCTCTCAATCAGGCAATGCAACGCATCAACGCCTTCCATCCCTTCGTTCCCAATAGTGCCTTGTTACTGACACCAGTTGTTGCCATTCTTGCTAGTTTGCGGCCTGTGACAATAGTGTGACCACCAAAGAAACAGGGAAGGCTGCTGTGCCAAACTGTTTTCAGTGACTGAAGTCATCAGCATGGCAATTGTGCTGCAACTGGCAGCAACTTGTTGAACATCAAAATCACAGCATTGCCAGAGCAGATGCACATTCACATTCACATTCAAGACTAAAGACAGCATCTGTGTTGCACTTGCTGCACTGACAGCCAAAAAATGAAACACGCCCACAGTACATGCAGATTCATACAATAGACTAAGCATAACAGCTGCAGTTGCGGCACTGACAGCCAAAATCAAAGCAATGACAGAGCAACTGCGGGTTCTCCACAGGGGTAAGCATGACGTTGTTGTGGCAGTGACGGCAGTGACAGTCAAAAACGAATACAGGTTTACAGGAGAAAGTAAGAATGATACATGTGCTACATTTGCGACACTGACAGCATAAATCAAAGCAATGGCCCAGCATATGCAGGTTCACAGAAACAACCACACACAATATCTGTGTTGCACTTGCAGCCTTGACAGCCAAAATCAAAACGCTGCTGAAACCGGCAAATCAAAAGGGGAGGTTAAGTTCAATCTTAGTTTTTCAGGACTAAGCACAACGTATGTTTTGCAGTTGCGGCACTGACAGCCAAAATCAAAGCAGTGGCCAAGCATATCCAGGTTCACAGAAAGGACTAAATGTCACATGTTTTTGCAGTTGCAGCATTTAACCCAGAATCAACACGCTACCAGAGCACATGTGAGCACACAACAAAGACTAAGCACATCATTTGTGTTGCAGTTGCAGCATTGACAGCCAAAATCAAAGCAATGGCAGAGCACATGCGGATTCACAGAAAAGATTACCACTCACGACGAGGCCTACAAGCCATGTTGAACCAGCGGAGATCTCTGCTACAGTACTTGCGGCGCACAGATTTCGACACTTATGCTATTGTACTCAGCAGGCTTGGTCTCAAAGACAACTATATGAAGCTGGTGAGCCCTGCAGCCACACAGCCATGCAGTCACAAAGCAAGGCAATTCTATGCATGCATGCTGCAACTTTGTCAAGCCTTCACACACACACGCGCACACAGACATTGCTGTCTTCAAGCACTATGTACAGTTTTCTGCAAAATGGAGCATGAGCAAGCCGCAGTGACTCAAGTCGGCACTACGAAAAGCCTGCGCAATACCCTGCTTGTTTGCAAGCTATGTTTTGACTCCTCTCCTCAAGGCAGGTGATTGCCCACAGTAGCATCAGAAGCTCAGTTCATTGATCATGAGAATGTGCAGTTGCTCACTTGTTGGGAGTTGTACTGGTCCTAGTTTGTACATTGTTGGATCTGACTCAAATGAATGTGCTTTACTTCTTGTGCAGGAGCGAGCATACGGCCAAAGTCGCGCCACCAAGTGATGCAACAGCAAATAAAAGCTGCCATAGCAGTGTGAGGATTCAGCACCTCGCCATCTAGCTAGCAATGCCTTGTTTTCTTTGACAGCTATCAAATTGAATCATCAGGCGCTTGCTTCTGGCAAACCATATATGTAGCTACTTCACACAGATCAGTGCAAAAGCCAACAGCCTTCAGAAAGTGCAGGCCTTGAGTTTTCGGAAACTGTGCCGACACAGCTGTAGAGTATGGACAGACCACATACATAGCATATAACATACAGCACACAGCTGATGCGCGCTTCGCCTGACAAGGAATCCAAAGTACAGCAGGCGCCTAGGTAGGGGCCTGAACTTCAGGCCCTGAAGGACAATCACTGAATTTTGACCTACTAGCGTGAAGTCCGCAGTTTGCACAGCTTTGGCAGTCTGGCATCCATGCAAATATTGCTTGTGGGTGATGTGCGCACACCATGCTGCATGTCCTGTGGAAAGCAGCTGACGCTTGGAACTGCAACGCCTGATGACGTACAATCATGACCGCAATGTGAGCAAAAGTTGTTCAACTGCTTTGATGCAGCCAAGTTTATTGCAGCATGATGGGAATATGCAGTTGCAGCATGATGGGAATATGCAGTTGCAGCGTGCAGTCTCAGCTCTGTGTGTGCAGATTTTCACTGTTGCTTGCAACATCTAGTCATGACTAAACCCGGTTTAGTCGATTGCTCAAGCAAACCGCCCTTTTTGACTCTCTGCAATTGCCTCTGCAAGCGCACCCTGTGCGGGTCGTGGGCAAGTCGCATTGCGCATCGGCTGATGTCGAAAAGATCTGTCAATTCCCAAGACTCTTCGCTGCGGTGTTGGATTGGTCTCTACGTTACCACGCCCTTGATCTGCGAAGCATCTGTAACAACAATAGCGTCGGTTGAGCAGCTTTGACGATCAGATGGCTAGCGTCAAGGCATCAAGCTCGCCAATTTTGCCACTTTGCTTGCTCGTCATTGGCGCCGCTGTCTGGATGCAAAGGGTAAGCGCCCGAGACCAGCTGGCGTTGATTGCTCGCTGCGGACAGCTAAGCGGATAGGCGGCGTGAATGCCCGATACAGTTTGATCCTGTGCAGGATCGTCAGCAGCTCACATCGGCATGGCAGCGCATCGTTCCCGCGTTTGCACAGCAGGCCCTCGCGGGATCTCCTGGCCCGACTGTGTACTACAACGCTTCCGTCTGGACAGGCGACGTGCAGGTGTGTCGGCAAACTGACTTGTCAGCTGTCAGCTTTCACGTTGCGCGCAATTTCGCTTTGATCGCCCGGTTATTCCATGAAGGGAGCTTTTGTGTCAAAGGGGACCCCTGCAGGTCAAGCCTATGCTTTACATTCCACAATCTGCAAGACAACGGCACTTACTAGCATGCAGCCAATGCATCATGCTTGTTGCACCACTTCAACGTGCACTGCATTGACGCCTAACACAGACCTTCATGTGTCATGCTGTTGACATACATTGCACGCCTGTTGCCAGGTCAAACACCTTTTTGCAAATTGACTAGTCCTTCCAGTTGAGATTGAGCTTTTACAAAAAGCTTGTGTACAAAATGCCCTTGGTTGCTGCAGGCGCCCTTAGCAGAGGCATTTGCTTGCAATGCTACTGGACACTTATCAGCTATCGGCTCATCAGCAGCAATGCTTGCTTTGGCGGGTTCTCAATCTCAGCTTGTCAATCTGCAAGGATCCTTTGTAACACCGGTAAGCATAACATCAAAATTCTGAAAACAAAAGCAGCCATGCTTGCTTTGGTAGGTTTTGAAACTCAACTCGTCAGTCTGCAAGAATCCTTTGTAACACGAGTAAGTATATCATTAAAATGTTGACAATCACAGCAGCCATGCTTGCGTTAGTAGGCTCTGCAACCCATCTCATTGATCTGCAAGGATCTTTTGTAAAACCAATAAGCATGTCATGCAACACTCAACAACAGCAGCTACGCTTACTCTGACAGTTTTTGAGGCTCAAGTCATTGTCATGCAAGGGTTCTTTGTGACTCAGTAAGAATGCCATCCAGTCCTTGATGATCCTCTAACATTTCTGCTCAGTAAAAATGGCAGGAAAACTGTGTCTGTGCACCAAACTGATTTACATAGGGTCGCATTCTGGACGCCAGGATGGTCATGTTTTGCTCACCTAGCAAGCATGCAATCTGACCTAATGCCCAGAAAGCACTCTACACAAAACAGCAACATCAAAATCTATCAACTTAGAAGCAACTTGGCACGTCCTTAGCTGCAGACAGCTTTGGACTTGCTCAACCTGGTGCAAGACATTTTCTGAGGCGTGGATTGTTTGCAAGTTATGTCACGGGACATCAGCAAACATTGACATGTATCAGAGTTTGATCTTCACACATGTGACCTGTACAAATGTTTGCAGGGGCTCATTGACGCTCATGTGCACATGCTGTTTGGAGGGTCCACACTCCAGCAGATTGATCTGAGAAATGTGCGCAGCAAAGAGGACTTTGCTGCAGCTGTACAACAGGCAGTAGGTACAGTGAGTTTTCTTTGTAATGACTGCTTTGAATTCCAAAAAGGCTGTCCTTACATTGAATTGTTTTTGCTCAGAGGTGCCGCTACAGTCAGGATGCAGAGATTGGTCACCACATGCATTGTCCTTACAGTGAGAATGTCCTTACATCGAGTGTCCTTACAAATAGAAGTTACTGAAGGTCATTTCATCTGCGAGCAGCTCTCTATCTGTGCTCGTGAGTGTCCGTCCCTCTTTCTGTCTTGATTTTGTCTTTGACTACGTTAGCCTTTCTGTGTCAGCTGCTAATGTGCATGTGACAGTGTCTGCAACCTGTACTTCTAATGTTGTTGCCGTCAACTGCATTGTCAACCTCAATGCGTTATTGCAGAACGCTTCAAATACCAATGGAAGAGAGATGGCTGACTTCTGAGGCGTATGATTGCTTGCAATTTCTGTCTTGGAAACATTGTCAAACTGCAATCATGCATTGCAGACAGTGCAGCACCCGGTCAATGGTTGCTAGGGCATGGTTGGACAGAGGGCAGTTGGGGGGGTGCCCTGCCCTCAATCACATGGGTGGACCATGTGACCCCCAACAACCCATTACTGCTGTCCCGCTCAGACATGCACATGGCCCTTGTCAACTCAGCAGCTCTGAGACTTGCCAACCTGAGTCCTGAGACTGAGTCGCCTCCAGGTGGCAGAATAGATAAAGATGATGAGGGCAAGCTAAGTGGAATATTGGCGTGAGCTCTATTCTGCTGTGCCTTTTGACTGACATCAGCATAATACCTATCAAGTAATCATTACACCTTCCAGCACATGTGCTAGGTGTGTGCGGCCCAAGCCCTGTCTGGCCAGGCAGGCTTGTTCTAAGCATCTTTGTACAAAAGTGTGACAACGTAGTCCCTGCATGCTTAATTTGCTCATTGTGCAGTACACACTATCCGCCATGATCGCCTGCTTGTCTTGACTCGTGCTTGTCTTGACTTTCGTTTGTCACTGCTCAGCGGCATGCTTGCTTGCAACACAGGACTCTGCAGGATCGAGTCGTTGCCGCTAAAGGCCATTGCGGGCAGCTTCAAGCATTCCCTGTCTGTTGAGCGGCATGCGCAAAGTCTTCCTCTGACGGTCAAGCTCATGAGACGCATCATGGCAAAGATTTCTTAAGGGCAAATATTGAGGACAAACACTGCTTGAAAAGTTGCAGCTGAATGGCAATGCAGACAGCTTCAAGCATTGCCTGTCCCTTCAACGGCATGCGGAAAGTCTTCTTCTCATGTTCAAGGGTATGAGTCACGTGATGGCAAAGGCCTCCTGAGGGTAATTTCTAGGGTTTTATGTGATGCAGGCACCACACAGAGACGCCATTCAGTAAGCACATACCCACACAAAGATTCCAGTGCAACATGAAGAGCGCTGTGCTGTGCAATGGTTGTGCACTGATGCCAGTCAGTGAGCAAGTACCAAAGCAAATGCCTCATAGCAACATCATTGGCTGTGTGTCATGCAGAGAGTAGGCAAGAATGCTAGTCAGTAAGCACGTACCCACACGAAAGTTCCCGTGCAAAATCAGGATCAAGCTGTGTAGTGACTTTGCCGTGACGCTACTTAGCACGCACATTTGCAAGCAAATGCATCAAGACAATCACAGGGCGCCACAGAAAGCATCCAAGCAGGAGTGACCACTGTATATGATATGTGATCTGTCCACATACTCAAGCAGTTGCAGCAGCGTATATCAATGGCTTTGTGTCATTTAGGGATCATGCGATGACGCTAGTCACTAAGCACATTCCCAAGCAAATGCGGCAGGACAAACGCAGGGCGCTACAAACAGCAGCCAAGCACCTTCTGAGCAAAGGGGTGACGACTGTGTGTGACATGGGATCCGTCCAAGACGCAGACGATGCTTGGGACACAATGCAGAATGTGTATATGCCAGCAGCTGAAGATGGGGAATTGGCTCTTCGCATCATGGCTATGGTTCCTCTGCCCACCTGGTAGAGTTCTACGTTGACCTTGAACAGCTTTGTGCCTCACGTGATGGTTAACATGCACGCTGACCACCATTCAAGCCATTGTAAACAAGTGAGTCTGATTGTGTGACGGTCATCTGCATATCGACATGGTGCATGCCCCTTGGCAAACTCAATGCAGCAGCATGGCAACAGAGCTGTAGACTTGATAATGATCAATGGTAGTTGCGCTTTGCAAACACTTGTTACGCTTACCTTTGGAGCTGTGAATGCGCTGTACTGAACATCCTTGACGTCATTTCAGAGGTCACACTGACTGCAATCAAAGGAGCCATCACATCGCCATTACAAAGTATTTGTCCCCTGCAGGCGTAGGTTGCATGCTGTACCAGCTTTACACTGTATCTGTGTCTTGCAGGCGTAAGTTGCGTGATCTTGTACAGCTGAAGGGCACTTCACATTCAAAAGCTTGGTTGCACTGGGGAGGGGTCAAAGACTTTGTTGACATGTTACACTGTCTTTACACCGTCGTCAACACTGGACTTCTGTGTTGCAGGGTTAAGTTGCATGATCTTGTACAGCTGAAGGGCACTTCACATTCAAAAGCTTGATTGGGGAGGGGTCAAAGACTTTGTTGACATGTTACACTGTCTTTCCACCGTCGTCAACACTGGACTTCTGTGTTGCAGGATTAAGTTGCATGATCTTGTACAGCTGAAGGGCACTTCACATTCAAAAGCTTGATTGGGGAGGGGTCAAAGACTTTGTTGACATGTTACACTGTCTTTACACCGTCGTCAACACTGGA